>JASGXE010010156.1:0-15864 GCA_030068105.1 Sinentomon sp. SZTP_YWyxl
AGCAGAGGAAGAAGATTGTGTGTGCTCGTTGGAAGTTCACGAGTGTCATGTACATGAAGCTGTAATTTCGGGACAATCACCATCACGTTGCTCCGACCAGGAAAACAAAATTACGAACTGCACCAGAAATTTGTGCAAGCGTGGTCAATAAAGCAGGTCAATTCCTGCACCATTGCAATGTTTTCCAATGACCTTACAGAGCAAAGCCACCCGCCTCCATGCGCCTGTGGTTTATTGACCAGGGTTGCACAAATTTCTGGTGCAGTTCGTAATTTTGTTTTCCTGGTCGGAGCAACGTGGTGGTGACTGTCCCGAAATAATGGCTGCACCTGCGTGACACTCACGTGAACTTCCAAGGAGCACACGATCTTCTTCCTATGCTGAAGAGTGTATCGTTGGAATGGCCATCTCTCAACTTCCCTTCAACTCAGTGCTTAAATTGGAAAAAAAATCCGGCCGGCACCCTAGCATTTGAAAAGGGACAGCTTTTCCCGAAAAGGGAAACGCTCTGTGCAAAAGGGCAGGGGCAATGGCAAAAGCCTGGGAGATTTGGGTTGGGGGTAACCAACCTCAAATGAATGTGGGTCAAAATTTGGTTTGGGCAACGAATTGGGAATTTGGGGGTTTGAGAAGTGTTTTGGAAGGCATGGAATCTAACAAAATGTGTGAAAGTTACTAAATAAGCACCTAAAATAAAAATGAATAGAAATTTCCATCTATCATTCTGCAATGTTCCGAAAATTTTCCACAATCATCGATTTCCAGTCGGCTCCCTCCGGCTCTCATGATGAGGGCAGCCGGCTCCCTAAGCTAAAAAGGCAGCCGGCTCCCGGAGCCCGCCCACGGAGGGGCGGCCGGCTCTGCGAGCCCGTGGGATCCCGCTCAATTTAACCACTGCTTCAACTTTAAAAGAAACCCAGAAGGAAAAATAGTGTGTCGTTAATTTTGGAACATCCTGTACACTGCGTCTTCTTTCTGACTGTCTTTTGGAGTTTATGACAAAGGGATCCATTAACCTTTTTCTCGTTATTTGGTTTCAGGGGAAGACTGCAGCAGACCAAGTTCCGTCTAAGAAGTCTCCGTCGAGCATTTTCGAAACAGTCGGTGCTGCCTCACGGTCTTCCGGACAGTTGAGAACAGGAGATAGCAAATCGAGTAGCAACAGTCTCCTTTCTCCAAACTCGGCAGCAACTGCATCAGGTGGTGTTGGTGCAAATTTCCCAAAAGTTCCTCACCCAACGATCACTTTGCTGCAGAAAGCAAGAGGCAAGTCATGCGCTGTTTGATCGATATATCCGTTTCGTTAAACAAGTAGACTAAACCAAAAAAGCGTGGTATCCCGGTTCTTGGACGCATAATTTTTTTTTCCAATCCACTTCCGCGGACCAGGAGCTCGCAACAGCCAATCACGTCCTCTCAAATTGTGACGTCATCAGTTTTGGGATTTTTGAATTGCCACCGCTTTTTGCCATTTGGCATGTTTGCCACCGCTTCGCAACTCTTTCTGGAGTTGCAATAGGGTTAGGTTTGGTCAGGTTAGGTTTGGTTAAGTTAGGTTTTGAAAATTGGATGTTGAAATTGGCTGGAATTCCCAACAACCAATCAGAGACACGTATGCGGAAGTGGATTGGAAAAAATGTGCTTCTTGGACTCCCGTTTCTTGGATGGACATGGTAATGGTAATTACAGCATCAGAGTTTGCGTTTTTTAACGCAACGAAAGCTCAGTTTAGGTAAGGTTAGATCAGCAGGTCAGGTCATGGCAGATCAGGTCAGGTCAGGTCAGGTAAGGTTGGGTTAGGTTAGGTTGGATTACATCAGGTTGAGCTGGCATTTTGTTTTAAAGCCGCATTTTCGCTCGCTGAAATGACCAATACCACTTCATCCAAGAAACGGGAATACGAGAAACGGGCTTGCGCCCCAAAAAGGAGGGTGGGGTGAGTTTTTGGACAATGTAGCGCAGCCCAATTTTTCAAAAAATTTACTGTTGACAACATGGTGAAAATTTGTCAACCAGCCAAATACCAGCACCTTTTGATTACATCAGCTTGACTGCTCCTCGGCTGAAAATGAAAAGTTCTTAAACAAACGTAAGGGCCCCATACCTTCTGGGAACATGATCCCATGAAATTCGGAAAGTGACGGGCGAAAGGGCGTTCGCCTTGCAACCAAACCAGTGAACTAGAATGAAAGTTGTGTCCGCTGTCTGTCTACCATTTTTAACAGGAAACCAAATAACGAGAAAAGGTTACTGGTCCCTTTTGTCATAAACTCCAAAAGACAGTCAGAAAGAAGACGCAGTGTACAGGATGTTCCAAAATTAACGACACACTATTTTTCCTTCTGGGTTTTTTTAAGTGAAGCAGTGGTTAAATTGAGCGGGATCCCACGGGCTCGCAGAGACGGCCGCCCCTCCGTGGGCGGGCTCCGGGAGCCGGCTGCCTTTTAGCTTAGGGAGCCGGCTGCCCTCATCATGAGAGCCGGAGGGGGAGCCGACTGGAAATCGATGATTGTGGAAAATTTTCGGAACATTGCAGAATGATAGATGGAAATTTCTATTCATTTTATTTTAGGTGCTTATTTAGTAACTTTCACACATTTTGTTAGATTCCATGCCTTCCAAAACACTTCTCAAACCCCCAAATTCCCAATTCGTTGCCAAACCAAATTTTGACCCACATTCATTTGAGGTTGGTTACCCCCAACCCAAATCTCCCAGGCTTTTGCCATTGCCCTGCCCTTTTGCACAGAGCGTTTCCCTTTTCGGGAAAAGCTGTCCCTTTTCAAATGCTAGGGTGCCGGCCGGATTTTTTTTCCAATTTAAGCAACTGAGTTGAAGGAAGTTGAGAGATGGCCATTCCAACGATACACTCTTCCGCATAGGAAGACGATCGTGTGCTCCTTGGAAGTTCACGTGAGTGTTACGCAGGTGCAGCCATTATTTCGGGACAGTCACCACCACGTTGCTCCAACCAGGAAAACAAAATTACGAACTGCCACCAGATATTTATGCAACCCTGGTCAATAAGCCACAGGCGCATGGAGGCGGGTGGCTTTCTCTGTAAGGTCATTGGAAAACATTGCAATAGTGCAGGAATTGACCTGCTTTATTGGCCACGTTTGCAAAAATTTCTGGTGCAGTTCGTAATTTTGTTTTCCTGGTCGAAACAACGTGATCGTGATTGTCCCGAAATTACAGCTTCATGTACATGACACTCGTGAACTTCCAACGAGCACACACAATCTTCTTCCTCTGCTTCAGAGTGTACGGCCATCTCTCAGTTAACAGAAGGAGGAAGAAAAAAGCGTATAATAGATAGTTGATTTTGGAACACTCCGTACACGGAGTTCAAAATATTCCGCGAGTTTCCCAATTTTCCCAATTCCCAATGTTTCAGCGGGTTGACCTGAATCTGGGCCGAAATCCACCAAAATCCCCCAAAAAGGGGATCCAAATTCGGTCATCGCACAAAAGTACGCATCAAAATGTATGTCGGGCGCAAAACATTTTGATCCCTCTTCGTCGTGCCGAGTAAGAATTTCGTCAGAGGAGTTGCCTTGCTCCACAAAAACGAAGTTGGATATCGAATATTACCAAAGCGAGGAATTGATGATAAGGCCAATGAATCCCCAAAAATATCGTGAGAATAGCAAGAGGAATAGCCGTCTCCACAAGAATAAATGTGCTCTCTGAAAGCATCTCGAAAGGTGAATAAGAATAAAGAAATGCATGATAAACAAAAAAAAAAAGATAAGATTGTGCACAAAAATAAAAAATGAAGAAAATGATAAAAAAAGCAACGATAAACGACGCTGAAAAATTCAGCTGAAAATTGAATTTCGGAAAATGCACATTCGCGTCAATGTTTTTCATCAAAGCCTCGGGCGAAGAAAACGTCACGGAAAAATATGGAAAATTGCACAGAAAAATGTGACAAACGGTTGTCTTTGCTGCAAGTTTGAGGCATTGCAGTACTTAGCACTGTTCCACTTTCCAGAGCGACACCTGCTGAGCACCAAACTGTGCTGCGGTGACACAAACGAAAGCAGACATTTCAGTGCGCTCATTCCAATGTTCAGAATGTTATGTATAGGCAAAAGGTCATAAATACCCATCGCGTTTAAAATCACACTTTTCTGGTGTGGCTATATAAAAATATTCGGCTAATTCTGAAGTCATTCCGAGGAAACAATTCTGGTTTCAGAACAAAACTGAAGCATGATTCACCACTTCGAAACGAGCGCAAACAAACTCCTGCGGTTGTGCTCACTTTTGAACCCTGAAAATCATGTCAAAATCATGCCTGTTTTGAAGTTCGAATCGTTTTTCGGAATCAAAAAAAGTCATGATGGGTTAAAATATTGTGCAGTATCGTTCGAAAGTGTCAGTCCGTGGGATATTTTAGGCTGAGGTTGGAGGGGCCCCAGATGGGTTCCAAGGGTCTTTGCAAGTGGGGTCCAAGTGTCAGGCAGGAGGTCAGGGCGCCTGAGTCCCTCAAAAGCTGTAACACCTTTTCGGAAATTGCAGTTTCTCCAGGCAGATGCCAAAACATTTCACCCTCTTTTTTCGTGAAAACGTTTGATTGGTGGAGGTTCCGTTTTGGACGTTCTCTTTATTCTTATTCTTTCAAACAATACGACTGCGAGGTGGCAGAAGAATCACAAGTACATACACAAAATAAAAAATGTCAATAAAAAAGGAAACTGGCTAGGAAATTCTCTAAAGGGCACTTTAGCACACAAAAGGGCAGTGGAACGTGTACCCCCCGTACCCGCGACCCCCTTCTCCACGCCACGCTTGGATCAGTCGACATCAAAATTCAGCGTCTCCTTGTACAATTGTTTTTTATTCACTTAATTCTTTTTGCTTCTGTCGGATTTCAGGATTTTCATCCTGAAATCCTTATACCTATGCAGGAAACAAGAATTTAAACATAGGCAGCCAAATTCACAACATCGACTTCATGTGCTGAAGTTCCATTTGAGAGCTAGATTTCTTCTCTCCACTTGCGATTACGCCCAAAAAATTGTGGAATTTTGAAATCTGGTGAAATTTTGCACAACTCAGGTGCAAAAATAATTGTAAAATAAGGGCCACAAAGCGCTTCGTCATTCGTTAAATTCAAGCTGTGAATTGGCTGCGCTCGGGGAAACGGCGACTCCTGCTGATGGTCAAATGCGCTGGGTGTTCAACTCCATGCCCATCCACTGCACCCGTGCACCCCAGAAACTTCCGATACAACCACGGTTGCTGGCAGAACTTGCACTTAAAAGTTGAAATATGGCCACAAACAATATCCAGCATCACTGCCATGCAATTAACCCACATTTACTTTCTTTATGGCCGTTTTGAAACCAGAATTGTAAGAACTGGGAATTTCTGAAAAGAAACCGCACTGGCTGCAAAGCGGACGTTCGCCAAAGCTTGACAATATGCCGTTTTGGAATCGCAACCAAGCGCGAAGGAACCAACCACGCGACGATGTCGAACTTGACCTGCTCTTGCAGCGTCGCCGAACGTCCACACTGTACGGCGAGACTCCGTCAGCTGCCTTCAAACGTAAATAACGCAAGGAAACAAGTTATTTTGAAACAACTTGAGAAAGCCTGCAGCTTAAGAAAGGATTTTTGCTATTTTGCTCTGTGGGTTCGCGTATGCGAGCACTAAAATCACCGTATTTATGGACGACCATCAAAGCCAGGGCCTATTGGTATACCTATGGCTGCAAACTGGATATGAAGGCCAAAAATGACATTTTTCGAGATTCCTGAATAAATTTCAGCCCATGCATAGAAAACAAACATTTCAAAGCTATAAAAGCTGAAGCGGAAACCTTGTCCCAACAGGATCCGGTTGCAAGGACAAACGGACTGAGGCAAAATGGGACTGAAGTGGAATTTTTCCATTTTGAGGCGTAAATTTTAGAAATTTTTTGAGGCGTAAATTTTTGAGGCGTAATATTTGAGGCGTAAATTTTAGGTTTTGTTAGGAGTCAGGACAGGTACAACCACCCTCCCTGGATGCCAAACCTCTCTCCAAAACTCGGCCTTAGTATAAATATCAAGGTCCCTCGCATTTTGAATAAGAAGGCCAATTCTTGGAACCCCCAACCGGGCTGCTTTTTTGATTCTACAAATCGGGCATTTTTCCATCTAACCCCAGGTGTGAAAGACCCGGCCTACAAAAAGTGGGAAAAAACAGTCTGAACATGGAAAATAGGTTTGGTTAGGTTAGGATAGGTTAGGTAGGTAAGATTAGGATAGGTTAGGTTGGGTTTGGTTAGCTTTATTTGCATTTTGTCCACACGAAAAAATTGGGATGTTCACCGATTCGTATATAGATCATGAAATAGGCCTACGCAACCGGGCTTCGTCCAGTCCGTCAACGAATATGCACCACTGCGAAAACCGAAATGACGCCCCTCGTTATTGGAAAACTCGAGTTTTTCGTTGGGAATTTCTCCCATAATATTTCCATCTCTACGCCCCTGTGGTTCAGCAACATGCTTGAAACTTGAAACCAAGCCGAACTTCGTTGGGAAAACTCGAGTTTTCAGTTAGGAATTTATCCCATAATATTTCCATCTCTGCGCCCCTGTGGTCCAGCAACATGGCTTGAAACTTGAAACCAAGCTAAACTTCGTTGGGAAAACTCGAGTTTTTAGTTAGGAATTTATTCCATAATATTTCCATCTCTACGCCCCTGTGGTTCAGCAACATATTGCTTGAAACTTGAAACCAAGCTGAACTTCGTTGGGAAAACTCGAGTTTTTCGTTGGGAATTTCTCCCATAATATATCCATCTCTACGCCGCTGTGGTTCAGCAACATACTGCTTGAAACTAGAAACCAAACTGAACTTCGTTGGGAAAACTCGAGTTTTTCGTTGGGAATTTCTCCCATAATATTTCCATCTCTTCGATACTGTTGCTTATCTCGTGTCAAACGAACATTTGCAACTTGGAAATCTTTCTGATCTCGTCAGAATGATCTGCACAAGAGCTTCCATTTGGAATAAAGTTCGGTGGAAACTGTGGTGCAACAACACCATGAAAGAAACATTATAATTTTTGCACACCATGTAGGTACAAATCGGAGGTGTGTTCCTCTTGGAAAAATATTCTGTGGGGTGTTCTGAAAGTCTGCATTTTGGAAACCTCTGTGGTTCAGCAACATATTGCTTGAAACTTGAAACCAAGCTGAACTTCGTTGGGAAAACTCGAGTTTTTCGTTGGGAATTTCTCCCATAATATTTCCATCTCTACGCCCCTGTGGTTCAGCAACATATAGCTTGAAACTTGAAACCAAGCTGAACTTCGTTGGGAAAACTCGAGTTTTCAGTTAGGAATTTCTCCCATAATATTTCCATCTCTACGCCCCTGTGGTTCAGCAACATATTGCTTGAAACTAGAAACCAAACTGAACTTCATTGGGAAAACTCGAGTTTTTAGTTGGGAATTTCTCCCATAATATATCCGTCGCTACGCCCCTGTGGTTCAGCAACATAGCTTGAAACCAAGCTGAACTGTCTGTCTTGAAAGAAAGCTGAAAGATTGATCCGTGGCATCAGTTCGTTGCAAAATTCGGAAAATATGAGCCAAACCAAACAGAACATGTGTCACTTTGCAGGCGAGGCGAAACCATTATCGCATTATCCATCATAGAAGAAGCCATAGTTATTCTTGCTTTCGAGGATTTCACTCGAATCGACAGAAAAAAACTAAACTTATCCAATCCGCATGCACGGAAGAAGCTTTTTTGAACAGAGAGTGTACAGTCACAGAAACAATAAATGACTCCCTTACAGAGTAAAATGAGCTGTCAGATTTTTGCAGGTCTTCTTGAAAATTTGGCAAACGCAATGATTGACAGAAACATCGATCATCAAAGCAACACGTCTGAGACCACGTTAACCCATTTTGATCGATGCCGAATTATTGTGCGCCATCACGAACGGCTGCGGGCATCAGGTTTCGGAAAATTTGTTTGGTATTTGGTCGGAAAAGTATTCTGGTATTCCCCACAATATTCTCCAGGAAAAAAGATCACACCCTCTTTGAATTCCAGCTGACATCGAGGAGAAACATCCGCGGCATTCTTCTGAAAGAACGCAACCCGCATGGCATAAAAGCAAATAAATTTTGCAAATGTATGCTGTTGAGGGAGTCATCATTGTTTCTGTAACTGCACGAATTTTCCATGCCAAAATATTCAAATCCATCTTTTCGCGAACAGTTGCATGCCGTGCGTACGGAGCCATTCAGAATACCCGGGCCATAGGCGATTTTTTTCAGACTTTTGAAGCACGGGGCCATGTAATTCCCCATTTCGCATTGCGCCGCAAAACACATTGTGAAGGAATGTATTTAACAGCGCTTACTAGATGGGAAATAACATTGCCTCTTGCTTCAAAAGTCTGACAAAAATCTCCTATGGCCCAGGTATTTTGAATGTCTGAGTATAAGAAACTCGGCCTTTTGGTGGACGTGCATAAACTGCAGTTCGGCTTCCGCTTTAAAATATTGGGTTGCACTTTGGAATTCGCGACCGCATGTATGGACTGCACGAATTTTTCTAATCCTTGCTCGCACAGGCGAAATTTGGACAACAGGTTCGGTCAAAGTTGTGGTATGGGTAGCAAGAAGGTTCAGGTTAGAGTGGTTTAAGGTTTAGGTTATAGGGTTTACGTAAGGGTAGGTTATATTAGGGTATGGTTATAGTGATATGTTGCGGCTATAGTTGCAACAGGTAGGGTAGATTCATATCAATAGGGTTTGGGTGAGGAATAAGGTATAAGTCTGAAGTCTAAGGGTTAAGGGCTAAGATAGGTACCTTAAATTAAATCAATCGGTAAATGCGCAGCAAGAGTGATTAATTCGTCCAGACCACATTTGTGGTAGGTTGCGTTCCAAATAGCAACTAGATACTTTTCTCGCACTACGGATATGGATGTGAATCTTGCGATCCCTATATTCGACAGGGTTTTTCGTGAATGCAGCATGAAAAGCAATTTTGCATGCTGCGCCATTTTAAAACCATCGTGTTCCCAAATACCACGAAATAGCTTGCCCAGGCCAAGCGTGGCAGTTGACCATTTGAAAAGGAATGGGCCCATTAATCCTGTGAAAGTTTGAGACTTCGAATTTTCATTGCATAACTGGGCGTTTGTTTGTTATTATCTGCAACTGCGGAAAAATGCGTTCTGCGAAAAACGAGGCCTCACAGACTTTGCCATCGTCGGTCACTTCCTGGCAGTGATGTCATTTTGATGGAAGCTGATTCCAATCTCCCATAGACTGGAGACTTTTTCGTAGCGAAATGCAGTCCACTAAGTCTGAGTATCGAAGATGCAATCAGCAATTACATTGCGGATGTAACGAACTGGTCGTGATATTCGTTTTGACTGCTCTTTTTCTTAACTACTGAAGCAAAACAAACCTGATGGCCTGACCCTCCACTCTCACTGTCTGTTTTTGTTGTAAACCTGCTGATTGGTGTCCGCCAATTGCTTGTTGTCAACCTTCTTCTTTATATCCGTCTGTTTGGCCCGGAAACGTGCCCGAAGTTCGCGTACCAGCATGTAGACAGTGGCCGTAGGCCGTAAGTGCCATTGGCTGCTGCGACATACAGTGATATTATTGGACAAAATGGTTTGGCGGGTTTGGCCCGACACCTGCCTATCTCTTCCGTATCTACATATGTGACTACATGGCTGATTCCAATCTCCCATGATTATAGAGAACAGTGCGAAACCAAAAATGAGCGGTATCCTGAATACCAGCAGCTGGTATTTATAGTGATGCATTGGTAATCAGTGATACCGTAGCAGGACTCACCCTTTTCAAGGAAGAAGAGTCGAAGTTGATTGGCCTGAACTCGGCTGACACAGGACTCGGACTCTGGCTCCCTTTGGGCTGCCAGACAGGTTGGATCACCCTGCTGTTATTATTGCTCTCCTTCGAGCCCCCGAGGTTTGAAGATGCACTGTCGCACTTCTTCAGCGATCCAAGCGACCCTTTGCTGTCGCTCTTTCGAATAACACTCCCCGCTGTCGTTGCAGTAGAAATTGAAGTGTCGCTGGACTGGAGTTCGAGTTCAATGCTACTGCTGCGCTCCTTGTCCAAACCACCTCTCCTGTCGGAATTGGAAGAGATAGCGGGAGAAATACTACCACCGTTGAGGTCTTTCTTGGAGGTCTTTGATGTTGGACTCGGAGGTTGCCACACGCCTGAAAAGGGAATTGCAGAAAACTGGGTCAAAAACAGTTTTGGCACCAATTAATTAACTTATGAAAACACTGGAGCAAAAGAAGCTGTCGTGGAGAGCCATCCAATTGGGGTCCAAAGTGCGTACAGAATCGGGATGAAAAATTATTTGCAAAAAGAAGGCAAGAAATGTGATTTGTGCTTTTCTGTGGGGCTGCCTCAAACCCTGTCAGAAATCTAAATTTTGACAATCGACAAGTGTCGTTGGTTGTCATTTTCTGGTCCTCCATATTCAAAGTTTTTAAGGGAAAGAAAAATCGAACATTACGACATGTTTGTGAGGTATGTCCCAATGAATACTGTACAGGACTTTCCCCAACTCGACTTAGACATGAGCTTTTACACAATGAGAAGCCTACAGTTGTTTACAATATTTCATTTAGGTACTTCACATCCTGCGTCCAACAATGAAGAAACTTTCGGTTTCTACACCGCAACTTTCCACTGTTAAAAGGTCAGTGCTTCTGTAACACGAGACAATGCACAAATATCTTTTCGCAAATATGTCGTGCGCAAATCATAAAAATGGGCAATTTTAATTTGCAATTTTTCTCCATGCGAACTTTAATTTGACAGGATTGTTGTCAAAACAAATCAATTTTTGATGCCAAATTCTCGTTGTTTTATTGGGGCACGCTTTTGTCTAATTTCCCGATAAATTAGCTCTGCGCCGTCTGATAAATGGGGCCTTCGAGCTTACAAACGCGACCATATAAAACGAAAGCTTTATTGCTAAGAAAGTTTATCGCAAATTAAGATCCCATTCAAAACAAGGTGTTCCTGCGGGAGCACCTTGGTGACGGTGGATTCAGTGCCAAAATCATGGAATAATATGCCACGTGGCAAATGCCGAAAAGATTTTCTAGCATGTTTACTTTTATAGGCGCCAAATTCCTGAAATCCTTTTTCCGGGTGTGTCATCGACGAAACCCAAAGATCCGTTTCATAAATCTCCCAGTTCTGGTACACGATGGCCCGAAATGCCCCATTCCGAATCCCAGTATATACATGTTTTCAGAGCCCAAACCTTCTCTCAACATGTCTTCGCGCCTTCTGACAATCACGATACAATGCCAACGAATTCTTTGGACTTTGACCCATGCACCATTTTCATTTTCATCCCAAACCATACATGATTCTTGGGGGAGTTAGAATGCCTGTTTCAAAGAAAACTGTATATACCTACCGTCGATCCGCGCAGCCCCAATGCGAAACAACAACAATAGATGAAATGTAACGGAAAGTTTTGGGTTTCCAGAAAACTGGGCTTTAGAGACACCGTTTTGGACCACCCTGTCCATGCCCAGGGTTCTTTCATTGCTCTTTCAACTCCTGAGATTCACAAGAAAACAAAGTAGAACATTGCATGATCTTTCAGACATCTCCATGGAATGGATTAATGCGAGAAAGGTGCGCCTGAAGAGAGAGAGAGAGAGAGAGAGAGAGAGAGAGAGAGAGAGAGAGAGAGAGAGAGAGAGAGAGAGAGAGATGAGAGAGAGAGAGAGAGAGAGAGAGAGATAGAGAGAGAGAGAGAGGAGGATTGAGAGAGAGATGTAGATCTAGATCTCGTTTCTGTCATTGAGACATCTCTCGCTAAAGCTCTCGACTCCTCAGTATCGGAGGCCTCTCTCGCTCTCCTCTCTCGTCTCTCTCTCTCTCTTCTCTGCTCTCTCGATCTCAGCTCTGATCAGGAGGAGGAGGGAGCAAATAGGTGTGTAGTGTTGTGCCAAAATCTTTCACGAAACTGAAAGCGATCCATCTGTCTTTTTTCGTTGACGCCAAACCAAACATTCTTTCTGAGGAATCTGCTGAAGCTGACTGATGCAACAACACTGTTGTGAGAGACAGAGAGACATGCACCCAGCCGTTGGAACCAGTTTTTCATTGTTGCAACTGAAGCCAAAAAATGTGGTTCAACGCCTTTGTCGTGAAGACCAAAACTTGTTTTGCCGCCAGAGGCGCTGTGGAACGCCAGATTTTGCAAGGGTTGAAACCCGATTATCAATGTTGCAACCGAGTCCAAAAAATGTGGTTCAACGCCTATGTCGTGAAGACCAAAACTTGTTTTGCCGCCAGAGGCGTTGTGGAACGCCAGATTTTGCAAGGGTTGAAACCCGATTATCAATGTTGCAACCGAGTCCAAAAAAATGTGGTTCAACGCCTATGTCGTGAAGACCAAAACTTGTTTTGCCGCCAGAGGCGTTGTGGAACGCCAGATTTTGCCAGGGTTGAAACCCGATTATCAATGTTGCAACCGAGTCCAAAAAATGTGGTTCAACGCCTCTGTCGTGAAGACCAAAACTTGTTTTGCCGCCAGAGGCGCTGTGGAACGCCAGATTTTGCCAGGGTTGAAACCCGATTATCAATGTTGCAACCGAGTCCATAAAAAATGTGGTTCAACGCCTCTGTCGTGAAGACCAAAACTTGTTTTGCCGCCAGAGGCGTTGTGGAACGCCAGATTTTGCCAGGGTTGAAACCCGATTATCAATGTTGCAACCGAGTCCAAAAAATGTGGTTCAACGCCTATGTCGTGAAGACCAAAACTTGTGTTGCCGCCAGAGGCGTTGTGGAACGCCAGATTTTGCAAGGGTTAAAACCCGATTATCAATGTTGCAACCGAGTCCAAAAAATGTGGTTCAACGCCTCTGTCGTGAAGACCAAAACTTGTTTTGCCGCCAGAGGCGTTGTGGAACGCTGGATTCAGCAAGGAGAGGGCGAATCTGGCGCTTTTGTGTCGTCTCAGTTTCAAAATACCACGGAGGATCCTGGGAAACTGGACCAAAGGTCTGTCAACATGTGGAGTTGGTCAAGTTCACCTGCTGAACTTGATCCAACCTGCTGACCCACACCAACTCTTGCTTGTTGTCAACCTACGGCCACGCGTCCGTCTGTTGATCCTTGTCAACCAACTGCTTGCTTCATCGCAAATCACGTCCGCGAACTTGGCTCACTCCACATGCATACTCGTAGACAGGTCTTTGGAACTGCAACCGGATTCTGTTCCCCTTTTCAGATTATTTTGTTCCATGGAATTGGAATCATTCCCCCCAGAACAAGACCTGAAAAGCAAAAGCTGCACCAAAATATGTATTCGAGAAACAAACCCTCCAACAATGCTGCCCACTCATTCTCCAATGATTCCATAATGGGTCAATCCTGGCCGGCCAGACAGAATTTGCCGTTCGATCTGTGTCTATGCCTCGCTGATAATGTTGGCAAGGCACCTAATTTGGAAACAAAGCCATTTTCCAGGTACTTTGACGCACCATTAATTCACTCATTTTGGTCAAAAAGATTCTAAGTTTTTGGGTGTGCGACTGACTCCCAAACCAGGTATCATACCACGCCAGGAGCGATGAAATGCTTTGTCGAAATTCACCCAGCAATGACCACAAATTGCGGGATTAGATGTCCTAAAAATGCATAACCCAGATATAGGAACATCGCTGCATAGGCTGATGAAGAACATCACTTGGGAAACATCATGAATGGATCACGGCATGGAAACTTCTGACAGCAGTTTGGAAAGAGGGTCCGTTCGGAGCACACAAATGATGCTGTCGTTGAAAGCTGGAAGTCCTTAATTCCTCCAGTCCAGTCTCCTCTTTTGCAAACGTGGACTGGTTGAGGGCACGAGCGGTGGCCGCTTGACAGGAATTTCAGCACCCCAAAATCAGAGCGAAGGGCTGCGGCGGCAACGCGGAGTTCGTCGCCACACCCAAACCTGAGCAAACTCAAAATGGCGCACAACTATTTTCTTTGAAATTATCCTTCATTGGTCACCATTTTCCCGGAAATAGAATAAGATAATTCGCTGCTAGTTATTCACTGCCCAGCAAGCGGCAATTCCAATTAACCAATTTCAAATGAAGTCGCTGCATCAATACAGTCACAAATTTTTCCGACGTAATCGCAAAATATGCGCAATATGCTGGACAATTTTAACGGAAATAGCTGTACAGTAATGCACAACACCCAAGAAGAAGGCAGAGCAAAATTGCGAGACCGCAGAGTCAGAGACGAGTAGAAGACGAATAGGTATACCTGAGATGTGAACTGAAATTTAAGACGTTCAGAGATTAGGAAATGAGCACTTTGCATCATCAAATATTGAGCAGAAAACGTCAACACATCATGAACCGGCGAATGAAAAGGAGGGTGAAAGTTGGGAGAGGCGATTGATATTGAATACAAAATGAATAATGATTAAGCAAAATTCGAGGAGGGAAAGGCCGGAACAGAACACAAACAGGCACAGGTGAATTGCAGACAGGGCTTTTCGAAGAAATTCCCTGCGATGGCCGGGTTATGCCTTCTTGAGAAAGAAACAGAGTGAAAACGTTCGGAGGTTAAAGCACATTTTTATGCCATTCCGGGACAGGCCAGAACAACTTTTGTATTAATTATGACTTGTTAGGGTAGTTGAAGCCGAGAAGGCAATTAGCAAGCAACTTTGTTGGTAATTTGAAGGACGACCGAAAAGGTACTTGCAATAATTGAAGATTTCATGAGGAAACAAACGGTCAAAAGCAGATAAAATGCCGATGGTGAGGCCTCTACCCATGCACACAGATATGGCAAAGGTTTATTTGATTGGATTGGGCATTTGCACCAACCTGCCAGAATGAAATCCAATGAAAAGATGGCAGCGAAATCTTACCGAATCAAAATTGCAATGCTCCCACTTGCAACCCACTTTCACGATCGTTCTGCACGAGAACCCATGGTCCAACACGCGGTATGCGGCCTGTTTTTTTGGACACCCTGTCACAGGACGTTATTTGCAAACAATTGAGATGCTGCCTCGAGAGCGTTTATTCCACGAGACTCTTGCTGTTCGCACGCCATTCAATCGGAGGTTCAAGAATTAAGACAATGAATTCAATCATTTAATGGGAGTTTTATGGAGTCGGGCAGACCTGCTCGCACCAATCGGTGACGGGCCAAACACCGAAAACACAGGACCCACGGCAATCAATGGAACTTGGCAATGCAGGAGATTTTAAAACACCTCGAACAATGGTTGATGGCTGGCCGTCATTCTCGTCAAAATGTCGTGAATGTGCATAACGGGCATTTGTACCTACCACAAAACTTTTAAATCGCCGGAGTACCCGTATTCCGGCTGGCGAATTTCTAAATTCCAAACAAATCGCCAGAATTTTGACCAATCAGGTGCGTTGCAAATAAAAACCATGATTTAAGACATCTGAAGCTAATCCAACCGAACCTAACCGAACTAACCTCGCCTCTGCCAGGTATTAACTTGTGTGTGTGTGTGGTGTAAACTACTGCCTTGGTGTCAAAAAGTCCAGTATTTTTCAAAAGATTTTTTCCAAAAATGACTTTCACAGGATTCGAACCAAACCACGCCTGTGATCTCCTCATTCGTAGCCGTGCGCATTGACCACTCGGCCACACAGGCCGCTGCCGGAAAGCGCTTCAGGAGTCCGCATTCATGGAACTGTTTTTATAATTGCGTCATTAAAACTGCGGTCGAATCTGATTGGTCGAAATTCTGGCGATTTGTTTGGAATTTAGAAATAAGCTTCCAGCTGAAACATGCGTGCGGCAGGTTGTGGTCGAAATCAAACAAACGGT
>JASGXE010010157.1:0-19806 GCA_030068105.1 Sinentomon sp. SZTP_YWyxl
GTTTTCCACTCGGAAACATTCAGGCGATTTGGGGAGCTGCTGTTTTGGATTCGCGATTTCCACAGAACGATGCCAAAGAGTGAAGCTGTGAGTTGGAAAACGAAAGTGCGCTGAGTCCTGACATGTCCAGTCGAGAAGCTTGATGTCCAAGCACGACAATCGCATTGAAGGCGATCCGATATTTTGCATCCACCTGGAGCATCCGGCCGAAAATCTTTGCCAACCCTGCCTCTGGGAAGTTCGTTTTTTCCAAAAGATTCGGATGTATGTTAATTCACTTACCAACTGCAGCAGGACAATTGAACGACTTCCAATTGAACAGGATTGCTGTGTCCCAACTGATCTACTCCAGCACCAGCAGTTGCATCTGGCTTTTATAATGCTTGGTAGAGTCCCAGAGGGAGGGGCCTGCCAGGAGTCTGGGTCAAATGGGCGGGGCTTGTGAAATGCATTTAATTTCAACTGCATGCTCCTCCCACTCATGCCTCTCAGGTGCATATAAAAGCCAGAGACAGAAAGCTAACTTCAATCAGTTCAGGCGATAGAATTGTGGGCTGCGCAGCACATTTCAAGGAGCTGTGATGTCCACTGCATGTTGGTTGCCGCCTGCCCAACCGGTGCCAGTACCGGCGGGTACCAGAGGGACATATACCCGCCGGCGCCGGTACCATTGATACCTGTCCGGTACCAGTAACCGGTAACTGGTACCGGCTCAGGCCTAGTGTTTATTCTGGTGACAACTTAACACCATGTTGCCAAAATAAAAAAAAATGCTGCTCTCATCTATGGTGAGTTGAGGAGTTGTCATTTCTTTGTCTTTGTTCACAAAAGCCACAATCATTGGAGACTATGGAGATGGCTGGTAGAGGTGCAGCCGTCTCCAGCTATCACAGACGATGTTCGGTGGATTTATGCAATGCCAAAATAAAACTCACATCTGTGGCAGGCTGAGGTTGTGGGAGTTGTCACTCATTCTTATCTTCGCTCACAAAAGCCACCATCATCATACAGGCTGTCCCAATAAAAAGGATAACGTATTTAAATCCTGTTTTTTTGCAAAAGATGTATTTGTGATTTCTTCATCCAGCATTCGAACTTCTGACCTTCTGCGGTGATGAAGGTAACCCACCTTCACAAATCCAGACGATCATGTAGACGTGGCTGACAGGAATAGCCACTGACAGCTGGTATAGGTACAGCCGCTGCCAGCTGGTGCTGTCATAAAAATCCCATCCTTTTATCTGCCACTGATAGAGAGTATGATGCTGCAAAATGTACCATGTTCGGATTCCTGTGAGATGCCTGATGACAAATTGTGTATGGGTGGTCATTTTAAGCATGGCCTGACAATGATTATTGAGTTTGGTATTGACTGCTAAGTGCATTGACATTTGTTTATTTCTTGTTTTCTTTTTTCTGTTTTTCTTTTAGAAATCCAAAGCTTGTGCTCAATTAACAACTGCCTGGGTAGCTTGAGTAATGAATTTCTCTCCATAAAATTCTGCAAGATCAAGGCGTCTGCTGCCTGTCTAAGTTCGAAATTTGTAAGTGCCTACCTACACTTTTCTAAAGTCATTCGTATGTTAGGTCAGGTGTCTATTTATTTTTGGTTGTTCCATCCCCTCATTATTGGACTCTTGTACTGTGGCGACTGGTGATGAGATGAAGCAAGGGGATTGGATAGAACATCTTTTTGCCTTTCTGGTATAAGACAAAATGAAGTGCATGAAAAATATTGCATGTCGAAGCATGCTAATGATCGTCGGAGAGGGCTGTATTAATTTCTTGTTCATGTTCAAAACAAAGTTTGTGTATGATCTTTGTTACTTTTGTTTCTGTGAGTGCTCCCTGGAACAATATTCCTGATGAAGTTAATCAGGTATTGTCGCTCAATTAGAGGTTTTGTTCAGCTAAAACTTACTCTTATTTTTCCCTCCGTTTGTATGTTGTTTTTTTTTTGGAATTGCAGTTTTTGGTTTTCTGATGTGCATCAAATTGAATCTTTTTTTTTTTCAATTGAAATTTTCAGAAAGCCCGAGGTGTTCCCGCTATCCTTGTGTACAAAGGAACCCAATTGATGGGTAATTTTGTCAGGATAACTGACGATCTTGGCGATGATATTTATCCGGGTGATGTAGAAAATTTCCTTATCGAGTAAGAAATTTTATCTGAATTTGGTTTGTTTTGTTTTTGTGATGCTTTGAGAAGAGATTGGAATGGCATGCTTGTTGGTAAACAAGCATGTCATTCCAATCTCTTCTCTGGCATGCTTGTTTACCAACAAGCATGCCGTTCCAATCTCTTCTGATTTCTGCGTAATTGCTTGGGCTTGGTGAGACATCATTGACTTGAATTTATGTGATGGAATGATTTTATATGGCCTTGCATATTAATTTTTAATTAAGTTAGTTGCGAAATAGAAGGCTTTTCGCAGTGATTTGTTATAAACGTTCTGGGTGACTGGCTGGCCATCATTGTACGAGGTGAATTCAGGCATAGTATCACTAGGCCTGTGAGTCTCGCACCTCCGTCATTTGTTTTGGTTTTGGGTCTTTTCTTCCTCATTCTTTTCCCATTCGACGCAGCCATTGCATCAGGTGCAATCTTGCTGCATTCTTGTTTTGAGAGGCAGCTGCTTTGAATTGGCTTTTTCAGCCCAGTGCTTGATTTGTGCTGGCTCCCCCCAGCTTTTAGGGCCGCCAGACTCTAGGAGCCTGCTGCCCTTGTTTGCTTGGGAGGTGGATGCCTTTGCAATTGAGACCCTGTACAGAAATTTTTATCTTATTGCAAGCAAAGTGGACAGGTTTGATGCGCAATTGTGTTCTCTTGTTCAGCAATCCTGCCCTGTTGTCCTGCTCCTTTGCAATCCTTGTCATGTTCTTGTTCTTTTGAAAACCAAACTTTCAAAACTTTCCTGCCGCTTTCAACATCTTGGATGTTGATTTATTTATTTAGAGCCAGCTGATTTATTTTCACAATTTAAGCACTGCGTCAGTCAGCCTGAATTTTTGTCAAGCAAAGGGCTGAGGAGAGTCATTCACGCACGATTCTCTTGTCACGAGATCCTCGATGTGGATTTTTGACACAGGACGGAACATTCATAACTTCGAAGCATTAGTTGAAAACAGCCAATTTCAATGCAGCTTCCAAGCCAAATGCAGCTTCAATGGACCATTCAAAAACAAATGGACCCAACACAATGGGTGCAAGACATGGGAGTGAACAAAACTCTTTTGAATGCACCTTGTAGGTACATTGTAAACTATGGTTCAGTCACTCCTCGCAGAGAGTAATGCCTGTTTGATGTGGACTGGTTGATTGTTTTTGAAGAAAATTTTTCTTTTCAGTTATCTTTTCAGTTGCGAGACAATCTGTTTTTTTTTCTTTTTTTTTTTTTTGTTGAGAATAACAGTTTCAACAAAAGTTGTGATGTGAACATTTCAGTTGTAAATATTTCAGAACTTGACGAGGTGTTTGATGCATTGAGTCCGGCAGTCTTATTTATCAGCATGTTGTCTTAGGGTATCATAATAAAATGCTAGGGAGTTTTATTTTGTTGAAGCCACCGAACTACGTGTAAAACTAGGCTTTAATTTCATGTGATGCAGGGGTGGAGGATGATCTGAATTTGTTATGAGTGGCTGCAATGCTGAAGTATAATAGGACATCAGGCTTTTGTAAATTTGCAATTATTTTGAATAAGGTTGAATGAAACTCCTGAAGTCCTGACCACCCAACGTTTCGTTTTATGGTGCTCTGATTAAACCTTGAGATGGGGTAAATTTTTGGAGTTTTCTCAAATTGGGACACTTACTGTTTTCTGATGCACCAAATGGCATCAATTTATCATCACAAAGTCATCAATCTGGAGAAAGGAAATCATCTGTTGATGTGGTTTTAAAGGTTGGCGTCATTTTAAAGGCGTCATTTAACAGACTGTGTTGACTGCAGATACACAGGCTTATGCCCCGAGTGCTCTTTTTTCGACTAGTTTCATCATGTATTCTTTTTTTATACCACACTTCCTTTCAGGCATGGTTTTCTGCCCGACAGAAGCTGCATTCCAAAGGTCTTACGTGGCAAGTTGGGTCCAGAAGAAGTGGACAGTGACTTGAGCTTAGATTAGTAGAGTTCTTATTGTTCATTCCAGTTCATAAAATTCTCTCAAACGTGCAAAATTAGGTATTCACAAAACCTCTCACTGTCGAGCTTGCAAAACTTTGTTGTTGACCAATTTTTGTGCACTTATTGATGTTGGCACCATTGTTCTGAAAATCTGTTGGTCATTGGAAAATCATTGTTTGTTGCCAATCTGTGACATTATTTGTTTAATTTTCCCTCATCAAATGGCAGGCATTTTTCCTAGCCACCCTTTAGACTTAACGCTTTACGTACCACCTGTTTTTGCATTTCACTTTGACACATGTCGTGACATTTTCCTCTGTGGAGTGGGAATCCTGCCACCTGTTGTGTTTTGTGAGTTTTCAGATGGTTGTTGCGGAGGGCTCTTGGAAACTTGCTTTTTGACTGGATTCGTGAAGATATTTTTCATTCATTGCTTGCAGTTTGGTTCCACTTCCAGGCTGCCAGTTCCAAGTGCCGCATTGATTGCAATGGAATGCAGTGCGATATATCATTTCTGGCATGTTTCACAATTTGTCCCAGCAAAACCGACAACAGAAAAATTTGTTCTTGCACTTTAAATTGATGATAGCAATGTGTATTGTGATGCATATTTGTGTTTTGTCTTTACCCAGTTTTACTCATTTTTGTTCCATGCATCTAAGTATTGCAATCGAATAATTTTTTGGGAGGGAATTATGAAAACTACTGACCATAAACCTGCAACCAGAAAATGCAATCGATCAAAAATTATATTAAGGACAGTACCATCGCAGTACAGTTTCGTTCAGACAATGCTTTGGTACAATTTTTGGCTGAAAGCTGGGGTTCTCCTGTGTGAGTGTATTCATGCAGTGGGTTTAACCTTGAGGTGCAATTTATCTGGAAGGGTGCCGTTTACCAGTCGAAAATGCAAAAGAAGAAAAAGGGTGGAAAAGAAAATGCAAAGAAAAAGGCTCAGGTGCTTCTGATTGCACCTTGATCTCAGCCTACACTCGTATCCACTTCATCGTTCGAAAGAATTTTCAAGAATTGATTTTGCATTGGGCAGATGGGACAACCGGCTTTCAGGATTTTTATCTGTGCATTGGCATCGGTCGAGGTGGCTCTGTTTGACAGTCATCGAGAACAAGACTGCAGAACAGGAAAACTGGACTTCAGATGACTTTAGTTTAGTCTCTTATTTCAGACTTCAAAAATTTTTTACATGAACAGTCAATACTGAGGAGATGAGGATCTTCACACATTTCAAACCAACGACCCTCGTTTTGTGTGACATTTTCATTCACAATGGTGCTTCTGTCTGTCATTGAAGATGTCCTCTGATTTCACGAAGACCACAAAAACACAACAACCCTAAAAAAGGAAAAATGTCTTCGAATAACTGAACACTTATTGTTCAATACTCACACTTGCCCTCTTGTTTCAAGACATGGATAAATTAAATTGTAAATGACAATGCACTCCTCAGGCATGTGGCTGTTGATAAGTTTCAGAAGAGTACTGGCAGTTGAAATGTCACCTCAGCCGGCCACAGAAACCGTGCTACAATTAATTTGTAACAAATGGGCAAGCTGTTACAAATGTCATGAAAGCAGATACGGAGTGGTCAGTTTCAAGAGAAATTGGTGTTGCATTGGGTCTATCTTCACATTTGGCGCATGCACGGTTGACCGCTGCTGGCTTGAATTAGTTGCCTGTTTGATCTTGATACAATGCTTTCCAGAATGACTAAGATGGTGTCAAGGTTTTCTTCTGTTGTGTTTTAGCAGATCGCCTGTTCTGTATTTTCAAAAGAAGCGCTTTTATTTCGAGCTTCCAAGGCAGCCATTCTTCTGCCTATCTCTTGGTCATACACAGGTATACGTGGAGCTTCGTATCCCGCATTAATAAACATGCCGGGAGTGGAGTTAACTGAGCCAGATCGCAGCTTTTCACCTTGCGCCTCCGCTGCCAATGAACGGTTCCAATGACAGAGTGGGAGAATCCACGTTTTTGCCGCTTTCAAAATTGTTCATTGTTGAACCCTGTGAGCGTGCTCTGGGTTTAGAAGTTGCCCTTATTTTTTATCTGGGATCGTCCAATGATCTCTGTATAATTGTTTGGATTAAGGATCAGATCGAAGACCAATATCCAAATTGGAAATTTCGAACTGCTCATCTACACGAAAATATGAACAAAATATTTCTGACCTAAATGCATGACCCGAGATATGACAAATGGGATGGAAATGTACAGGGAGCAACACCACAAAGCATCAAGATCCATCCCAATCTTTTCCCTAAGCACAGTCTCAAGTTCAGAAAAGTGAATGAGATCCATTTTATTGGAATCCAGGAATCGCCTCTCAAAATGATTATTCGCAAACCGATTATTCCTTACTCCAACACTTTTACGTTTCTACTTTGAAAGCTTAAAAATATGTTGTTTACTGCTGTATGATGGCCTTGGTCTGCTTACCAGTTTTATACAAAGGAAGGATAGGGATAGTACAAAGGATGATCACCATGTTGTGTCCCTTTAAATTGCACGCAAGCTTGTCATAATCCCTTATGATTTCTTCAGACGACCTTTGTTTTAAGATGTCATTTGAAGTCTTTAAGGGGGGGGGAAACCATACGCGTCGAACTTTTTTGTTTCTCGACGGATTTTTTTGAAATTTTGCAGGTGAAAAGAGCATAAAAATGATGAAGATTGATATATTTACATGTTAATTTGTGTGCCCTACACCGGAGTTACAGACAAACATAGGTGCGAAAAAGGCCATCGGTAAAAATGCATCTCCTCCTAAACCGTCTGGCAGAATGAAGCCATATTTCACCCAGTGGAAGAAAAATACCTTGTCTACAACATAATAGAGCCACTTTTGCCAATTTGCATCTGGATTTTAATTTATTGCAGAATAAGCGTGACCGTACCGCTAAGCGCCTAATATTTAGCTGATTTTCTGCGGTCGCAAGCAAATAAAACCAAAAATAGAGCTTAAAACTAAAAAAGGGCTCTATTTTCGGTTTCCTCATGAAAAATTGGTCCAGTACACCAAATTTGAACATTTTCCATGAAAAATTATGGGAGGAGATGCATTTTGAATGCTTTCGCTTTTTGAAAAAGAGAAATGCGAGAAAACCGCAAATGTTTGTGTCGAGAATGCAAGAAAACCAATGCAACGAGTTTCGGATAATCGGATCTATCTTGAAAACTATTTAAGTTACAGAAAATCTGAAGAGAGTTTCGGAAATGGCAAAGTCTGGGCTATAACATGAACATAAAAAGAAAAAACATCTTTTTTCCATGTTTTTGCAAAAAACCATGGTTTACACCCCCCCCCCTTAATGTGTGGGAAAGTGTGTTTTGAAATGAGGCCATTAACAGTTGCAATTTTCCGACCTGGATAGCATGATGATCTATCAAAATGGAATAGCCTACAAAACCTGTTAGATATGATGTCCCTTAGAAATTGAAATTGTTGCAATTGCATGTGGAACAATCGATTTCTCCTTCCTGCAGATGTTTCAGTGAGAAGAAAATGAGATGTCTTCTGCTGGATCACAAGACCTCTCGACTTGAAAGTTGGGTTTTAGATGCCAGCAACCATTCTTAAGATTCGCTAATGGATGAAGTAAAAAAATGTAAACTGGATGTTTGGGCACCCAGCAAATAAAGGAAATACATTCCATGATTTACAAATCCCTCTTCCGGGATGACTGAACTTCCAAACACTGACTTCACGTCGGTATTCTGAAATCAGATCAATTCCGTGCAAGAAGTCAATTAGATGTGAATTAATTTTATTAACCCTCTAAATGTAAGCGAGGCTCAGCAATGTTACTTTTGACAACATTAAAAATAAGATCTTGCTCATCAGAAAGCTTGCCATTCCACTCCGATACAAAAGCTCGGTTTTTCTCGACATACCACGCTTGAAGTCCAAGAGCAACTTCTATGGTTTCATCTTTGCCATGCAGTAGTCCCAGATCAGTATTACTTCGGCCATGTGATTTCAACATGCAATCAGTGATTTGTAGGCCTGCAACATTGCCTTTTCAGGGTTACCAGGAAAAGTTTCAAGGAAATGTTCACACAACACCTCGCGAGTTTTTCCCGCAGTAACACAGCAGGTGCTCCTGTGAAAATATAATTGAAAAGGGGCACTCGTAATTGAGCTCCGGTCTTAAAAGTTGAAACTTCAATTAGAGTGGAGGTGCATTCTCCGCCACCATCCAGAAAACACAATCGCCCCTATACCTTTTCCTGAAAAGTTCTTACCTGCTGGATGAGCAATCACCAGCGGCGTCTGGCGTTACAGCATCGTCTTGTTTCAATGTTACATTTTTCGTAAAATCGAGAAAAGTTAACGCGCTCAATTCTAGGTTTCGAGGGAAACCAAGATATAAATCCAAATTGGAAAAAGAACCCAAGGCTTCCCTTTCTTCACCAGGCGCAAAGAAAACACTGTCTTCCAGTGGCAAATGTACGGGCAAAGCAACAACAGCAGGTGTACGGCCAGAAACATCAAACTCGTATATTCGCCACATCAATTCAGATGAGCTAATATACCTTATGGAAATGTAGTTTTCAACTTCGTTAGTTTCCTGCAACAAATCAGCTGCAATTGTAACGCGGGCCATGTCCTGCCCTTTATGGATGTAATTAAAGAAATACTTTACAGACTTGGACACCTCTAAGTTGCAGTGGCATTCTAAGAAGAGCAACAAAGCAGGACAATAAGGCACAACCCACGGGTCAGTAATTATTTGTCCTTTTTGGTTTTTTGCCATTTCTTGACTGGGATGACGGTAATGATTGTATACATGAGAATCTGTGAAGGTAATATCAGTCTGCGCTTTCGAGAATCTTTTGCTGCAACTCTTGTCTTTTCCGACGCAAGGCAAAGTCGGATTAGTTGCACCGCATGGGCCATGAATCACGTGCTTGAGCACCATCATTCTTCGTTTTCCTCCTGCCTCATCCTCTGTGGGTATGGTTGCACGCACAAATTAGTCAATTTCTTCGGTACTTATGGGTTCTCCACCATCTACTCTGAAAGCAATATAAGCGTGGACTAACCCACGCTTTTGATATTCTATGACATACATTAAGAAAACCAAAGTGCCAAAAAACGTCCACATCTTATCAGCCTCAGCAGGCTGGATAATCTGAGATGAAATGCGTGGCAGCATAAATCGGGACAATCCACAGCCTTCTGGCCAGGTAATAGATTCTCCTTGATCTCTGGCCAATTGAGGTTGCATGTGACAGTTAGGAAAAAGCCAGGTTTGTCTAACCGTGGCACAACTGCCATTGCATCATGATTCTTCATGCATGCATGTACGGGGCCCATGTGTGAATGAAGCTGGAAGATACATTTTATCAGGATTGATGTTCCCTTCAGCCGCAACAGTTTCATCTAGATTTCGGATCTTTTTGTGACTCGGAAGTAATTTGCTTTGATTAACGAAATGAAATTTAACCTTTCTTGTTCTACGTGACACCACACATCAGTTATGTACTCCTGAGTTAAACGGCCCATTATGGCAAACCGAGGCTCATTTAAAGTAGATAACGGAAAAATTAAACTTGACTGATCTTGGTGGTGTTTTAACGTTTGGGTGCCAGCCAGCAGTTGCGTGAGGAAAAAGCAACAGATATTGCAGGGCTGCCACTGGGTTACTAAAAGCTGCTTTTGTTACTTTTTTGAACGTCGGTTACTAAAAGTTACTTTTTTGCTGGAAATGTTACTCACAGTTACTTTTTCAGTGTAAATTGCTTTTGCAGTGTGAGTGAAATTTCCTCATGAAATTTGATGTCTGAGTCGGCTTTTCTGACAGGTGTTATCAAATCTCAAATCTGGTTCATAAAAATTACCTATCATGGCTTCTGGTAAGAATTGAATTAGTCAGAAACATGTCCCATGACATCGATTTTTCGTTTCCCCTCAGCTGCTTGCTTTTCCTATCGAAGCTCCGAGTCCATGTAATGATTGGGTGCGGAATCTTCTAGCATTGCATAGAAAGGGTGAAGCGTATCTCATATGGCACGGCGGTCACTAAATCGTGCACTCTAAAAACAGGGTGTAAGCAAACCTGGAAAATCTGGATTTGTCAGAAAATTTTGCCTTTCGGGAAAGGGTGTGACGTCCCCAATGGTCGACCCAGCTCCGCACCCTTGCTCAACAGTCGGGAAATTTCAGCCCCCAGAATTTGGGCAATATCTGCCCCATGTGTTTTGCATGCGACATGCGTGTCAATGCGTTTTGCGGCGTTTGATACGTTTTGGATTGGCCCCAAGTTTTAGTATGGACTTTATGCGGGCAGTGTAGCATAGGTCTACGGTCAACTTACAAAGAAAAACATCGAAAATAAAACGATACATTGTTAAAAGTGGGGATTTTGCCTCAGTGGAGCCCCACAAATGTTCATAAGTAGAACCCCGGGGGCTCTCCAAATATTAAAATTGTAGAATTTGGGGAAACCTTTCTTTATGAATTGTTTTACGTTTCGGGGAAACTTATAGCACTCCACTAGACTTTTCTGTCATTTGACCACGTCATATACCAATGAGAATTAATTATAGCCTCTTATTTCAGGCTCACTTGTACCAACTTTAATTACTTTAGGCGCTTGTGCCGATGATATTGCTTCTTGCTCTGGATCTCCGACAATATCTCAAATCCCTTGGATCCGGGACAATTCACTTGAGACGATACCTGTCCTCTTATTTCAGGACCACTGAATTTGAGCTCCCTTTTACAAGGGTTGTATGTCGCACACGAAGAAATCGTCCTATTCTTTCAGGACTACCAGCGGTAATCCCTCTTCTCTGGGATCTGATTGCACTTGTGTTTACAACCTCTGGTTTCTTGGCAGGATATTGGCCGGTTTCTGCCAGGTCCTGTATGCCGTGAATATAATTAAGGAGCTTATTATAAGAAAGGAGCGCAAGCGGTTAAGGAGAGGTGTACTGTTCGTTGGTACGTCGAATGCCAGGAACATCTTCCGTGGATCCCACTCATGTGCACATTCTCTACCAGTACTCGAACTGTAATCAGCAATGTTGTGTTCGAAACAATGCGCTCCGTCGATTTAATGTCAAAAAAATTCGACGTCCTTGCTACAGGAATAGCAAGGCTATAACCATGACCTTTCAACCTTCCCTCAAGAGCTCGCAAATCATTTGCAAGCTGCTCGTGGGTTATAACCGAGGTAGGAATAACACCATATTTACATTGCGGTTAATGCCTCATTCTTCTGGATTGCGTGGACATCCTGCACCACTCTGTCAACTATTTCAAACATTGTTTTAAAACCTCTTTTAAACGATAAGCTCAACGCTCAGCTCTATGCACTCCACGTCTTTAAAAACTCCTTTTACTCCACCAATCCACTCAACTCATTATTTACTTGACTCTCATACATAAGAATGCATGGCTTACGAAATCTCCAGAACATTTTTATGCTCGCCAATTACAGAATTTCTCATTGATTGCATACAGTCATTTATGCGAGTTTCACTATCTAAGGAAACGGAAAATTGCCGATAGGGGTGCACAGGCTTTTGGATGATTTCTGGTTTTGGGTTGACACCTTGTGTGATGAACAATGTGATTGGGCCACTCATATTGCCGGTAAGGGTCCCCCAGCAATATTTCTTCTCTCAAGTCTGTCTCTCTCTTGCCCAGCTCAATTATTAAAATCTCTCACTGCAACAATGTGGTTCCAATCAGTAATGGTTCGATAGCACTCGCTCTGGACAATGAATTCCAACGATCTGGATTCGCTGCTTGCACTTGACCAACTCAAACGTGAAGAAGTAATAACACCAAATTATAACGGTTACTGACTTTAATAACTGCGAAGACTGGTGGTATATGATGACTGATGGGTATATACGGAACAACAGGAACAATCCACAGGTACAACAGGAACAATGACAAGAACAACAGATGACGGGAATGATCGACAAAAACAACAGTTATTCAAACCACATGTAATCAACCACCGATCCAGGAGCTCCTTGTCCAAGCTTATCCCAGCAGCGCTTCCCTCGGCCGATGCCAATCACAAAAAGACCAAGTGGGGACGGGTTTCTCTGCTTTTATGCAAAATCGCACCCATCTGATCAATGCAAATCTTTTCTCGGATCATTCTTTCTTTAACTGGGTCGTCTCAAACAGGCTAAGATCAATGTCCACTCAGGTGCGTTGCTGGGCCTATGCGTCTTCACATTCCTCTTTCTTCCGCTTGCATCTGTTGCTGACTCAATTGAATTGGCCCTATCTTATTAACCAGAAACCACCGGAAACTGTGATTCTCCCCGCGGTAATTTTGTACTCCAGGGTAAATCCCCCCACCGGAGAACACCCCCATGGGAGAACCCCAATTTCTTTCTCTTCTATTTACTGACTCTTGCTTGATATTCTCCCTTGCTGGTTGCTGGGTTTTCTGCTTTTGCAGGTCTGTGCGCTGCCTCCTATTGGTTTTCTATGTTTGAGTGGTATTTGTGTGTGCCTCACCGACCACCCTCAGGTACCCCTCTTGCAACTCACTGACCACTCTCTCAAGCTACTCTTTGTGACCACGTCACAGCAAAACTCCAGCATGTCTCCGAAAAGTGCGATTCCGCGCTTCTCTCTTTTTGCCAAATTATTGGTTTTTTTTAGTTTTTAACTAAACGGTACTCATCTGGTTTAGGTGTAGAATCCTCCCTCAATTGCAGCCATTGAAGTTGACCTTCGTCGTCTGCTGAGATCATCCCTGATGTCGTCGCTGCTGCTCCCAATCCAAGTAGTGGTCGATTTTCCCGAAGACGAGGAGCTGATTTTCTGCTATTTGTTTTGAATGGGTTGTTCGTTGTTTAAAGACTGCTTCTAACTAACTCCCGATGGTCAATCTGACTGAGTCGCAGTTGATCCCCGCTGTTGAACTTGACCTGGTATATCAGTGGGATCGTTCCATCGTATCCCACCGCTGTTTTCTGCACGTAATGGATGTCTTGAATCACCTGAACTTTGACTGTAGCCTCTGCCATTTGGCCCAATGCCGCGATGGCGATCGTGATCGCGATCATGAATCCCCCGTATGATCCCATGTTGTGTTGTCGATTTCCCCGAATTTTCTGTGCCAGAATGTTCGACTGTCGTCGTCGTCCCTCACTTATCACGGCTCGACTTCACCTTGGAAAAGAAAAGACTTCACCCATTGTCATCTCTTTATTGGGCGCAAAGAGAAAAAAAAACGAATCACTCAAATTTGCAGCTCCACTGGCTCTTATCAGGCGATTTTCCTGCTGGTCCCTTACATCCAAAGCTCTTCTGCTTCAATGTGTAGGTTGGTGCTCTCCTCGACAGTCGCCATTTGGATCACTGTTGGATAATGGAGAACAAGTCAATCCTGAAGTGCTGGTGAAATTTTTCGTAATGGGACCACCGCGTGCACCCGCTGTAATTCGGTGTACACCCCTGCGACCCTCGAAAGCGATGTTTGACTCGATAGTTTGACACGGTAGATGTCGAGATTGCCGTTGAGGTGATGAGAAATTCTGGGATGGGGGTGGTGTTTATACGGGTTATCGTGGAAAGAATGTCAGTATCGTCCTTTGCTAGCAAAATCGGCCATACTTGATGAGATCTTGCTTTGATGTTAGACAGAGCTAGTTCTCATTTCAAGTTAGGGATATGAATATCATTACGATGTCTGTAATGGAGATGGTCAACGACGTCAGCTGCTAAGCCCTCCCAGCCACAATATGTTGGGTGCGGGCATGGGAACAGTTTCGTCGACACAACCGGTTTACTGCAAGCCATGACTGAAATAGAACATGTATGCATATGGTAATGTCGTTCTTCGCATCCTTGTTATCATGACTCATCTCTCCGCAGGTGTAGTCTGGAAACGAAATCTTATCCCACAGACAAATAGAACCTTTTGTGGTTATCCCCCTCCTGGTGCAGGTAACTGCTAATTTCCTTCTCTGAAGAAAGTTGGAAGTAAATGCATCAGTACCGACGAAAAAGGGATCAACACCAAAAATTCTTGCAATCCACATTGCCAGTTTAGAGCTCAAAATGTTATTCGATTAAAAAATCATTCATTGTTCTTTCCAATTAGCAAATGTTTTGTCTTACAGCGATCGGTAACTTCATTTAACAGGACACCTTCTTTGAGTGATGCTTGCTTATACCATGCCATTTTAACACTTTTACTCTTCAGGTGCACTGTCGTTGTGATAGTCTTTGTATTCGTAATGACTTTGCAGTTGGCTTGTTATCGGGAAACCTCCCCCTGACATGCAGCAAATTTGCATGCATAGATCTTAATGACGATTTGACAGCCGTGCTGCTCATGATGGATCATAAAGAATTGATTTGAATTTATTTGGTACATTTCCGTAGTTTCATCTTGCAATTCTGGTGGCCATTTATTAACTGTATATTGAGTGCTGCACAGTTTCGAACATTACACGAATTATTTTTTTGTCAGAAACTTGATTCTGAAATGGATTTGGTATTTCCAAGCAGAAAGAATAAATTTCAGGAGAATAACACATTAAAACAAAATAATTTGGTCAAAGCTGCATCACCAGAAAATTTAAGGAAAGTAGTTGATGCATGTAAATCATCTTCAGCTATATCAAATTTCATCTGTGTTGGCAGATGGGTGGGCGGGATGATCATCTTTTCCTCACCAAGAAATGTGGGTTCAATTATCACACGAGAAAAGAATTGTGTGGTATCTCTGGCTATCCGGTGTAGCATATTCTGCTGTTATCTCGGAACGATTGGTGAAGTATGTTTCGTGGCTGTGCGAGGCTGGTCCGTTTGACGCTTGTATCGTCGGAAGTGCAGCATCAGCGGAAGTACCGTGGAACAAATGACACACTTGGATATCAGGTTTTCTCATTCTGCAGCGCTTGATTTTTGTTGAAAAAGAGCTTTTAGGAGTTGATTTTGAATTCGACAGATATCCACATTGGCGACCATTGACCAGTGACTTGCGGCAGTGGTCACCGTTTACCTTCTGTGCCTCCTCTGCAGCTCTGCCAGAGAGTTGTCAACAATCTGAGCCTCTCTGCTATTCATTCCTTTGTTGACAACGATGTGGTTCACAAATATAGGCATGATTCTGGCAAAGTTGTCGAATAGCTCATGGGAAATTTGATTCCTCTGACACTTGAGCCTTGTTCGGAAAGACCCAAAAAAAAAAAAAAATCCAGGCGACAGCATCCCAGGCCTCTTCTCAGCTGTCACATTGGCTGCCTCAAACTTGTCCCTGATGTCTGTGGTCATGAGGGCTGCACCCATCCACAATTCTATTCCAGGCCACATTGCTAATTCAGGAGGGTAGAGCTCCTTTGTAGTTATGCAACCTGCCAGCATTGACTCAATGGTCCAGACTTTCGTCTTGTAAGCCGCTACTGCATCATGAAGAAGCTTTATTTCATCAGTTGTGAGGCTCTCAGGATCAGGGCTCTCAGTGCTGGAGTCAAAGTTGTCAAACAAAACAATGCTCCCGTCCGGCGAAGCATCTGTCCATTCCCTTGTTCTTGCTTCACAATTCCTAACTAATGATTGGATTCTCAGGTTTCCAGGGAAAGGCAATCTACAACTCCGCGAATCCGCACTCATATGCAATGTTTTGGCACTCGAAACAGACCTCAAATTCAGATGATATGAGTTTGCTGACGAAGCTGACCAATCAAAAATGTGAAGAAGTCTTCGTGAATTTTTCAAATTTTTTCAATGGGGGCTGCGGATTTGTAATAATTCTTGTGTAATTCCTGTTTACGACCTGTTTGTGGTCAGAAATGAACACAACTCTAAGCTTACACCGGGTAAATCAAAATAGGATGTTGGTTTCTATTCATTCGCTGGTAGGACAGCTGATAGTGGAATTCACTTCCTCCTGTGGTTTTTGGTAGGCCGCGTGATATTGGTGTTGCATTCATTAAGCGAAACCTTGTCCAGTGGTAAATTGTGTGCATAATTTAACACCTGATGCCATGCAGCCAAGGTTCTTATACTTCTCCCCCTGGACATTCCTCCGAAACTGTTGATTTGTGTTGGAGTCATCTCCATGCAAATTAAATTAAATTAATTGATGGTCAATTTCTTCGGCAACACCAAATTGGATGATCACAACGAACAGGAGTTCCTTTTTGATGTTATGTCGAATAAGGACCATGGCCGCCGATGCAAATTCACAAGTAAAAGGGCCAGTTTGTATCACAGGTGGCCTTTTCAACTGCCCAATACAAAACCATCAATTCTCGGAACATTTGAAAGCTAAGGTTATTTCAGTGCTGTCTGAGATCAAGGTGTAATCTGAGGAATGTTGCTAGGCCCATTTCTTTGCATTTCTTTCTTTGCACCTTTACTTTTTGTAATTGCTTGTGCTTTTATTTGAATCCTCCTTGATTGATTCCTTTTCTGGGTGGTTCTTGTAATCCCCCAGAATTATTCCACCTCCTTTCAACATCTAGCCCCTGCTGGCTTTGCCCGTTGAGAAACTTATTCTTCTCCCCCTTTAGTTTATTCCGAATAACAGTCTACTCACGCATTGTATTTTCATTTTCCACCTGTTTCCTTTTTTCATTTCGATTTTTACGATATTTTTAATGTTATTTTCCATTTACAGTTTTTCTGAACTTAAACGAAATTATGGTTGTCGATTTTGTTGGCGTAGGGAAAGTGGATCTGAGCCACAACATGTTCTTGAGACCACATTTTATTGGATGGATTCTTGTAATTTCCCTGGCCTCTTACTATCGACAGCAGATGAAAACATATTTCAGTTCTTGGATTTGTAGAAGTTATTTACGATTTTATCGGTGCGCAGCTTTTGATTACAATCATTGGTTGTGATGATGACCGATGACTGCTTAACTTCCTGTTTAAAATACAGGGTGGTCCTAAATTACTGGGAACAACGGACTGGACGTGTTCGTTCCTCATGTCATCGAAATCAAACTTGTTGATTGTCAAAATTCGCTCCGACCCTCCATTTTGAAGACATGCCTCCCCAACCTTCCCAATGTGCACCCCTTTTTAGGTGCATGTGGGGGTTGATTTATTTGTTGGTGAACGTTCTCCTCAAGCCAAACTTTAGAGAGAACATTCAGCAACAAAATGTGCTACAATCCCTGTTTGGGACATGAGCACCCAAAAATCTCAAGGGGAGCCTCTTTTTGATCCCTGTTTTTTGGGTTGAATTGTGTCCGTCAGGTCTCATTTGGGCAACATATCTTTCAAGGTAAACTCTCGCGAAAGGATTTTGTGAAAAATCCCACTGCGATTTCTAGTTCTGAAGATATGGCTACCCAAAGTTCCAAAAATTGGGCATTTTTTCAGCTAATTTGGGGAATTTTGGGGTCATATTTTGAAGATGGGGCTTTCGAAGGAAATTATTTGCTGAATGTTTTCTCTTCACTTTAGATTGGGGAAAAACCACTTTAGATTGGGAAAAATGCTCCCCAAAAATCAGCACTGTGGAACACTCAAATGAACCATCCAAAAGAGGCTCTCCTTGGGATTTTTGGATGGTCATAATTCCTAAATGGGGGGTGGGAGTGCATTTTGTCACTGAACGTTTTCTCTTCAGTTTGCCTTGGGGAAAACGTTCACCAAAAATCTGAACTCAACAACAAATAAATCAACTCCCACATGCCCCAAAAAGGGGCTCACATTGGGAACTTTGTGGAGGCATATCTCCAAAATGGGGGGTCGTTGCGAATTTTGTCACTCAACAAGTTTGATATCCACAGACATGAGGAGTACGTCCAATCAGTTGTTCCCAGTAATTTTAGGATCACCCTGTGTAGTTGGTTGTCCCTCCCAGGTTCAGAAATATTTCGCTGGATTAGTCACATAACAAGGAAATTTTCAAGTTTTGTTTTTGGGTGCAGAATGGGCATAGATCTGACATGAAGTGGAAAACGTCTCGACTGGTCTAGGAAAAGTGATCTCAAATTTGATGTGCACCAGTACACACTTGTTTACTTTGCCCACTTCATGCTGTTTTAAATGTAAATGTTATTGTTCTCTTCAGCATGCTGTTTCTTGTTTTATTGCTTTTAATTTATGTTGCCAAACAATTTTTTACAATTTGTTGTGATTGTCTTTAATTAAAAAGCCTGCCAATGTAGTGAAATCGTTTTATTTATGTTGGAAAAAAGGTGGTTTCTTCATGGCTATCTGCATTTACAACTGAGTTGCAGTTTGACAGTTTAGTTATGTATTGTGCCAGTTCACCTGGCGATCTTGTTAAGTTGCTTCAAAATTTAAATGAAGACCTTCAGGCTCTTAGTTCATGGTCAGCACATAATGGCCTCAGCATAAATCCTGTAAAATCTCAAGCGATTTTGCTTGGTTCCAAGTCCACTCTGTCCAAAGTCGACTTCTTGACACTCCCAAAGCTGGTTGTAGATGGTGTTCCCATTAAGTGGGAGCAATCAGTTAAAAATCTTGGCCTGTACGTGGACCAACACCTTAAATGGGATGTTCATGTTTGCAAGGCCACTTGCGCAAAACTACGGTCACTTGCTCATTTCAAGAATAGTTTGTCTAAGGATATTAAGCTGAGACTTGTTTGTTAGGAATCTTCTACTCCCCATTATGGATTATTGTGATGTTGTCTTGGCAAGGCTCAGTGTTGAGCTTCAGGGCCGCTTGAGAAAGCTCCTGAACTCCTGTGTAAGATTTGTCTGCAACTTGAGAAAATTTGACCACGTAAGTGCTGAGGTTTGCATTGGGCTTATTGTCCGGCACTCTGAGATGTAGAATCCATTATGCCACTCTCATTTATAAAGTTCTTGGATCAAAACAGCCAAGCTACCTTTTTGAGCACCTCTTAAGCGGTACTCATGCCCATGACACATGCAAAAAGGGAAACCTGGTTATCCCTTATCATGGAACTTCACTGTTCGAGGGTTCTTTTTCCTATCTGGCCCCCACCATATGGAACTCTATCCCGCTTGCAATTCGAAGCTCTCCAAATGTTTCGGAATTCAAGAAGAAAATTCTAGATTTTTATTTGTCCAAGTCCGACATACCGTTGTAAAATGTTTATCTAGCCTTTTCCTTGATATAATTTTGAAAATTTTAATAATTTTGATAATTTCTTGCTTTGCTGGTTGAGTGTAAGAGAACACATAAGTGTTAACTCCGCCAGGTTTATGTCTAATAAACAAAGACGAAATAAATAAATAAATAAATTATGTGAAGTCTTTTAATGTGTGGAATTGGCTCATTCAAAAAAATTTGAATACGAGTATCTTTCTGTTGTGCCAAAAGTTGAGTCTTGAATCTGCTGACATTTTGTTTTCTGTGTGACCTGCCTACATTTGGACTAACTATTTCAGGGACATTGTTTGTGGTTGGTTTCATTACGTAATGTCCGAAATGAAGCGAGCAACACCTGACCAAACCCACCTATCCTCACCTTATTGGCTTGTTCTCAATCCACGACTTTGTGTCCACCCATTGAATGTTATCAAACAACTGCTTGTTATCTGCCTTTGGCTGGCAAAACGGCCAGAAGTCGAATAAGCCAAATGTAGGCAGGTACACTGTAAGAAGTGGAAATTGCACCGATAGTCATCGAAATTAAAAAATTCAAAATTTTCCTTCCATCCTGTCATAGAAATTTATGTGTGCTTTTAGGTTGGCTATTTTTAAATCCTTGGCCTTTA
>JASGXE010010158.1:0-17256 GCA_030068105.1 Sinentomon sp. SZTP_YWyxl
CCCAATTTTGCAATTTCAAGATGCGACCAAATTATTTACCCAAATTCTGAAAAAAAGATGTTTGAACAAGAATTTGGCGGTGGCACATTTACGACATGCCAAAAATTGAGATCTGTGCGAGATTTCGTTCCAGGCGATGAACCTTTTAAACAGCAGCATCACTTTTAGGAGTTGATAAAAGACCGAACGCCACCTTCGAACCACGACCACAACCTATTGACAACGTACTGCTTCATACAATAGAGACCATGTGTCACATCGTTGGCTCGCGATAGCGCACTTACGAGCCAGTTTCCAGTGTCAAAAAATAGACTGCCCGTAGATGGAAGCTTGGCAGTGGTCGGAAGGCTTTCGGAAGCTGAAGTTATCAAATCTGGCACACGGGATGAGACTGGTGGGAGCTGATTCCAAGAGAGCTTCTGATTGGCAAAGCCGTTGAAGAGGTTCATGTTTGAAAAAGCGTTTTGTGATATTTCGTTGAGAGACGGGTCCACCTGTTCTGGAAATCTATTCCTGCTAAGAGCAATGTTGCTGGTGTCCATCAGGCCTATCTTCCCAACTCCGGTATCTCCAGGAACAAGGCCAAAGAAAGAGATGAAGAACGGGCGAGAGAACTCCAGGATCATGTCGATGAATCTGTCCTGGGGAGTTTGCCTGTCCTTATCTTTACCGCCTTGGGAAATCCTTTTCTTCTGATTTGTTGCAGCTGGCTCAGGTGTCGATCCGATGGCACCTGTCAGATATGAACTCAAGAGATCAACAAGAAAATTTCCGACAAAGTTATTTGACGATGCACCGCCTTCACCAGCAGCAGCAGATGAGTTTGTTATCGAGGCGAGTCGGCTTACCAGGATTCCCTCCAGAACCACCCGAACTGCTGTCGTGTCCACCATCACTGCTGCTTGCCTGTGCAACTCTCGGCTGAAGATAACTCTGAATCACAGATCCCAAAATGCTCTGCATCTGAGGATTTTGAGCCAATTCCATCACGGTCGGTAGCAGAACTTCGATCAGATTGGCAGCTCCTGGCGTGGACGACGACGACCTTCCATCACCAATGAAATTGGACGAAACTCCAAGAGGTGACGGCATGACACCTGAATAAGTTGGAATCGGCTGGGGTTGGATTTTCGGGCCATTTGAGTTGGAAAGCGAGCTTAAAATGTTAAACAGTGGAGCAAGGCTGTTCAGTTTCGATTTGTTGTTTCCTTCCGATGGCGTTTTTCTGCTGCTATCGTTGGAGGATGGAATAATTCCTGCTTCGGATAGCAATGATGGTGCCATGGCTGCCAGTGAGCCCAACAGGGCCAGTGTTCCTGCTGTCGAAGATGGGCTTTGGTTTTGGCCAGGGAAATTTGGGTAAAACTGAGGGGCAGAATTCTGGTACAGCGGCATGCTTGAAAATGGCGACTGCTGTTGGGGCAGCATCCCGGTTTGCGGAAGTTGGTTTACTTGGGGGAGAGCTGGAATGGTTGATGGATGAAAAGATTGTTCAGCAGATACTATGAAATTTCCACGATTGCTGACCGTTTGAGGGATTTTGAAATCCTGGATACTGTTACTAAATGGTTGAGATGCTGGGATTGTTGCAAGTGGTGGCTGGATTGATGGAGAATTGCCTGCGGAAAATTGCTGTTCCATTGAACTGGATACCTGTGGCGGCGACGGTTGGGTTTGGGAAGAACCTGTAGCTGGATGCTGCACCTGAATTTGGGAAGGAACTCCTTGCATTTGCGGCGACATCTGTGAAAATGAACTGAATGCGGACGATTGCGAAGGAATTGGAGACGTGTAAGACATGGAATCCAAGTTGGCAGGTGCGAAATGTTGAGGACTGCTTGTCGATTGCTGGGGAGGGTTGTAAACAGGTTGAGGTAGAATTTGTGACGATGCTTGAGGAGGGTTGTAAACAGGCTGAGGTCGAACTTGTGAGAGTTGTTCCTGGTTAAAGTGATTGGTTTCGAATGCACCCGAACCTACAGGATACAAAGTTCCAGTGTTAATCGGTGATTGTTGCTGTGGAAGCATGTTCGGATTGAAATAGAACTGAGGAGATGCAGGCTGTTGACTTTGTTGGAGGTTGTTCAACATTTGCAGGGATGACAAGACACCTGCAATCTTCCCAACTGATCCCAACAACGAATTCAGATCCAAGGAGGAATCAGACTGCTCTTTTGAGGATGCACTTTCGCTTGAATTGTCCTTGTCCTCCTTATCCTTTTCAACTCCAAGAAGGGAGCCCAAGTCCAGATGATTGTCATTGGACTTTTCCTTCTCGAGGTCAAGGTCACCATCAGTCAAGGAATTGTTACTCAAATCTCGCCTTTTCCTGGTGAACACCTTGTCCAAACCGAGATCCTGCCTGGCATTGAAGACCTTGAAGGCGGCCAACTCGGCGTAGCACATCCCCATCCCCACCTCCGGCATCCACAACTCTTGAACCCTGTCATAATCCCTCAGCAGGCCATCCCAGTCGACTGTCCTCACGAAAGCAGTGGGACCTTTCTCCAGAAGAATCCCAAACGCTCCGGCCATTTTGCCCAATCCGAGCAGGTCGAATATGTTTTCGATGATGTTTGCCTTGTGCTTCTGTGTTTTTTTCTTCGATGGCTTCTGCGGTGATGAGCTGTTGGTGTCGTTATTATCAGAAGCAGATAGATCCAATGGTTCATCACTGTCCATGGCGGATCGAGTGGCATTTTCAGAAGCGGAGTCAGTTGCATTGATTCCACTGGAAACAAATGTCTCGCTGTCATTCAGCAGTTCTCGACCACTTCTGCTCGTATTTGAAGACGACATTGTCGAAACAGGTCGTTTTCCATCGCATCTGCAAACAGAACGAAAGATAACTGTATGTGTTCATCTGCCACAGTTAGAGAGAAAGTTCAAACATCACCATTGGGGAAGACTTCCACATCTCGGAAGTCGGAATACATTTTGAACAATGTATTCCGACGTGCCCAATTCCGGGCACGTTTTGTGGACTTCATAGGTGGACAACAAGCAGAAGGTTTATAGAAAGATATTAGCTGACGCCAAACAGTAAGGTGACAACATGCAATATGTGGTGAGAGTGGGAGGTTTGGTCAGGTCATTAATTTGAAGTTAATGAATGACTAATATAAGCCACAAATCACGTCCGCGAATTTGGGTGCTCTATAGTAGTTTGGGTTAGCAAGTTTAAAAAGAACTTATCGGGGTTTTTCGTGACATTTCAAGGAAGAAGATCGAGTTGTTTTATCAACATATTTATTTGAAATTAATTTCCTGCCGTGAAGCAACGTTTGAAATCTGTTTGGCTTTTTGACTTCTCCATGCCCCCTAACGACTCTGTGAAAGCTGTCAGCGACGAACTGACACTGGTGTCAGCTTTTATATTCCTTCCGTTTGGCGCACATTTACCAGAAATCGTTTTTCCATCAGGTCATATCAAACTGGAACAGTCTTCCCGAGTAGTTCGCCTGTAATTCTGTGTGATTTGAGGTCGAGGGTTGGTCGAATATAATTTTTTTTTGGAATTCCCATCCTGTCGCACCAACAAACAGAATCTACTCGTTGATTATTCCTTTTCCTGGTTCGACCATGGTTTCTTTTATCTGCCCTACTTTTAGTTTTCGTTCAATTTTCATTTTCGTTCAGTCATTTTTTTTTAATTTTGCGACGTTGACTTAAACAGTAACCAATATTGTTGCTGTATTTTTGAATGATAAATGATAAATCTGTTTGGCTTTTTGACCAAGTCAACCTTAGCGAACTGGCGCATGTTCTTCTGTCCAAATATAACAATTTCCTTGCTCTTGCTAGTTGCAAACCGAGAGTGGATATTCTATGGGAATCATTTTCAGAAATTGCTCGTGAGGCGATGGAATTGTGCATTCCAAGGAAAAATATTCGCTCAACGCCGAAACCACCTTGGTTCTCAAAGGAGCTTCGCTTCTCAAAATAAAAGTTGAGAACACTTCCGCCGAAGGAAGCGTTCACAAGCTACTGCTTCTGCTTAAAGGTGCGTTTAGGGCATATAATTCTCAAAAACATTCTTCATTGGAAAAATACCTTGGCTCTCTCCAAGCGTAGAGAGAGTGCATGGGTTTAAAGAAATTTTGGAGTTTTAACAAAAGCATTTGATTCACTGCTGAGAGTGTCCCTTCTTTGCTTGTCAAGAAGAATGACCCAACCTCCTGAGTATACTGACGCATTCGGTAAGGCAAATCTGTTAAACTCAACGTTTCCTAAAGTTTTTTTTTATGTGTCTTCATTTGTTGTACCTTCTCTTGATAATGATTGTAGTACTTTTTTCTCTTCTGAACCTATATTGTTACCGAAACAGCTTTTTATTAATGGTATTCATATAGGCTAACTAAAATCCAAAATTTCGGAAAGAAGGGACTTCATTGCGGCAAAATTCCTAAAGCTGGTGCCTTCTGTTTTCAGCAAGTTTTTGTTGTTAATTTTTCAAGCCTGCTTGGATATTGGGGATATTCCAACCTCTTGGAAGATGTCACTCATTGTGCCTATCTTTAAGAAAGGTAAAAAATGTGACCCGTCAAATTATCGCCCAGCAATCAGCTGCTGAGCACATGCTCAAAAATCCTTGAATTCCTGATCCCAACACATTCGCAAATGCCTTGAATCCCGGAATTGCATTCTCCTGCTCAGCATGGATTTTGGTCTGGCTATTCCAACCCAGTTGACGGCTTTTGTTCAGGAGGTACCTTTCGCCGTGGACTCTGGGTCTCAAGTTGATGCTGTTGACATTGATTTCGCTAAGGTACTTGACAAAGCCGACCATAACATACTGATTTTAAAACTGACCCTTGTATTATCAACCCTGGCTAAATATTGATCCTTGTTATCAACTGGCTTAGAGGCAACGTTTCAAACAGGGTACAGAAGGGTCGGGTGGACGGGGTCTTGTCTAATTCTGTCCCTGTGACTTTTGATATCCCACAAGGCAGCATTCTGGGTCCACTTTTATTTTTTTTATTTTCATAAATGACTTGCCCAATTGTCTAAACTGTAAAATTCGATTCTTCGCAGACGATTGTTTGTTTGCAAACATCGACTCTTTATTTGATTGCCAGGCTTTGCAAGCTATGACCTTAGTGTCCACTTGGTGCACGTCTTCCGCATGGAGGTCAGTGTTCATAAATGTAATTCTATCACTTTTTCCACAAACGTCGGAGAGATCTGGTCTGGGTAAAGTTGCGGGTAAAAGCGCTTCCATGTATTTCTCCATCTGATTTCGCATTTTACCCGCAATTGCGGGTAAAATCAGGACCACATCTCTCCGCCGAAAAAAGAGATCCCAGCTAGATATCAACACTGTGTGTTCTGCCTTTATTTACGGAGTAAATGCTCCGAGATTATTTACCTTGGCGTTGTTCTTGATAGCATAAGCTAAATTGGTAACCTAAACTCACTCGTGTGGCAGCAAAGGAAAATTCCGCTCTATATATAAAACGTAATTTTAGGAAAAGCCCGCAATAAAAATTCGCGATCTTGCCTACAAAAGCCTTGAACTTCCTAAATGGAGTACGCATCTCCGGCGCGGGATCCTTTTCTCTCAACAAATTGCCACATTTTGGAGTCTGTCCAGCGCCGTGCTGCTCGGTTTGTTATGGCAGACTTCAGGCGCACAAGCAGCGTCTCTGAAATGATGCACTTCCTCGGATGGAAATTCCGAGCCTTTGTTGTGTCAAACGTGGTTGGGTGGGGCCAACTTTTGAGATAAGTGGTACAGCCAAATTTTTGTTCCCGCGTCTTGATCATGCTGACAAGATAAAACTGTTGAGTTTTAATAGGGATGCCGGACAATAAATTATTCATTCATGGCAAGAACAGTTGCTGGGTAGAACCAATCACATTAGTCCACTTTTGATCTTCCTATCAGCGTCTCGATCTTTCCAGCAACGGCTTGCTAATCAGCTTAATTAAGACATTTTGATGTAAATTGATTGTTAGTTCGTATGTGTTGAATACTGTTTGTGTTTTTGCATTCCAAATTGATAAGGGGAACTCCCCGAAAATACAGGTTCAATCATTCATGCATTCAACTCACATGCGGCCCTAAATAAAGTTTCCGAGAATTGAGACACCCAGCTGGATAAAATACAAGGCTTTGCTTGCTTTACCAACAACCAACTCACATGCGGCCCCAAATCAAGTTTCCGAGAGATTGAAACACCAAAATAAGGAAGTCAATAGCGCATAACAGAGTGCACTGATGGAGGGTCCTGCCACCAATATGGCACTGAAAAGGTTCAACCCTCTGCTGGAAAACGGATAAAAATTAAAACCACATTTGCCAAGATTGATGTCAGCGACGCTTTGGCACATCATTCTACAATGCAATCCAAATATACGTACACCTGATGTTCGAGACAGTTCAATAACTAAAGACACTGCAGTCATCAGCGAACAGCAGATGTGGGAGTCAATTGCCTCAGCAAGTTCACTTGCACAAATCATGAAAATAAGCATGCCCAAGAAGCCTCGTTGTGGTACACCAGAAGAGTCAGTGGATCAAGATATGGGTTGGCAACCTTGACGCAAAGTGCATCCAGAAAGGTACTCCACCAGCTAATTTATGTTCAGTGGTCAATCCCAAATTGGCATTTGTCTCGATGAAGAGGTCTGACGAATAACATCAAAATCTTTGGAAAAGTCAATAGCAGGCATCAACGTCACCGCCTCTCGAGAGGAAAATGATGACACACTGCGTTTGGCCACATCTTTATCACAACAAAAACAACTGACTCATGAAAAACAACTTTTTCTGCAACTTAAGCAAACAACAAAACAACTTTTTCGAGCTTTTGTTATTGATAAAAATATTTTTTTGAATCGTTTGACTTTGAACTTGTTCGACGTCTGCTGTCACCAAGTTCTTAGCAGTATTGTGAAAAAACAAAAATAACAAAAAAAAATTTACGTGTCAAACACTTCTGTTCTAATAGTTTGCCGCCCGACGGATTCAATTTTACAATTTGACCACCATGATACGCTTCTCTGTTCCGGTTCCCATCCACGAGGTTGGGTTGACTGCAGATATAGCTAAAGTCGCTAAATCTCCAAGTCGTCTTTGCCAGCCATTCAATCGCCAAATCGCCGAAACGACTCGCGAAACACTTTAAAAGTGTTTTATCTAGGTTAAAAAGTCATTTTCCTCTGATCCATGCACCAACCTTGTGATTCCATTTTGGCAACATAGTTTCGGAATCGGGAGCTTCTCGGTCCCAACAGGCTGCCAATGGTGACGACAAAACCGATAAAATCCAGCCACCTGAATCCGACGAGGACCACCTCCCTGTTCTGATGAGTTGTTCTTGCTGTTCGAGTGAGGGAAATCCACTTCCGCACGGGATTCGTTCCTGTAAGCCTCTTCTGCCTTCTTACACGAGAGAACCCGTGTTCCAAGACCAAGCAGAATTTCAGCTACCGTCATTGACTTCGTTGGAACCAAGTGAGAAATCTGGAATAAGTTGGTATTTTAAATGTGAGCGTAAATGCATCAGATTTTGGGTATACAGTTGGGTAGGCTTTAGGTTTGCAGCAAGATGAAACGAGTAAAGCTGGTGCGTATCTGCCCCAAAACGTCGTTCAGGGCGAGATAAGGGGGGAATATTTTAAAATCTGGAATATTTTAATCGTGAGCACATCAGATTTACAGACCATTCAGAATACCCGGGCCATAGGAGATTTTTGTCAGACTTTTGAAGCGCGGGGCAAAGTTATTCCACATTAAATGTACGCCGCTAAATGCATTCCTTCGTGTAATGTGTTTTTGCGGCGCATGCGAAATGGGGAATTACATTATTGCCCCGTGCTTAAAAAGCCTGAAAAAATCTCCTATGGCCCGGGTATTCAGAATGGCTCAGATTGGGTATAGAGTTGGGTCGTCTTCAGGTTTGCAGCAAGGTGAAACGAATATAAAGACGGTGGATCTGCCCCAAAAGTTCATTCAGAAAAGGGGAGAGATCTAGAGAGAGAGAGAGAGAGGAAGAAAACTCGAAAAATTGTTTTTTTTTATTAGTGTGCGTTCACCATTCATTCCCAAAAAACCGTACCTTTTCAAGGGTTTCGCAACAGTTCAATCTCAATGTATTCCAAAGCTCTGGCAATGGTTTCGGGTCATGTCATTTATAAGGGGGGACACTATTGCACGGTCACAGGGAAACATTTTTGCAAAAAAGCTGTACTTGCCGTGCAATTGTGTCCCCCCTTTGGCTTCCGCAGACGGTACCTATACAGGGTGTGCTTTTTCTCTGTCGTGCAATAGTGTTCTCATCAAACAGTTTTTTTTTGCATTTTCGTTGCTATACTGCCTGCATTATCTTTTCTTATTCTGTATCTGTAATTGCGGGCTTAGTCGCTTTAAGAGATCGCGCAGGGAGATCTGATCAGGTTTGGTCAGATTGGATTAGATTAGGTCCAGGTTGTTTTAAGTAAAGGTACACTGCACAGAGAACCCAAACCTGACCAAACCTGACCTGACCTAACCTAACCTAACCTCTAACCCAACCTAACCTAACCTAACGACCTAACTGAACCCAACCCAACTTAACTTTACCTATGCAAAGTGCCTAACCTATATCCCAACCGACTACCCACCCTCCAGAGAAATAAGGCACACCCTGTGCCGTATGCTGGTGCCAAAGGGGGGACACAATTGCACGGCTAAAGGTACAGCGTTTTTCTGAAAATGTTTCCCTGTTGCCGTGCAATTGCGTCCCCCCGTATAAATGACTTAACCCATGGTTTCTGCAGTTTTTCTGTTCCTTTTCCTTTCACTGACCTCACACAACCGCAGCTCTCCCTTTAAATTTTGGTTCGCATGTTTTCAGTTTTACCATAGTTTTTCATTTTATTGGGAGTTATCAATTGAAAAGTTTCTGTGAACACGTCACCACAAATTTAAAAAGGAGTGTTTTTATCGTTGTCCAAACTGGCAGTCGCTTGCGGTGTCCCAAATCGACAATTGGCCGTTGAATTTTGATTGCAATTTGCACTATTGTTAAACGCACGAGTGTGTGAACCACCTATACAGCGGCGAGATGCAATCGAGGGTTAGCTTACCTCCGAGTTGTGAGGTACGGAGGGTGTTCAATAAGTCCGTACCCTGATGTTGAGGACAACTCTTGGTGATTGTTTTTCTGGCCATGCTTTTCTACTTAGTCTCCTGCCACTGCAATGCAGTTGTTCCATCGATGTTCCAGCTGTTCATTGAATTCCTGAGACTGGTCCTGTAACCAGGCATCTACTGCCTGTATGACATCATTGCCGTCGGCGAATGTTATTCCACGAATATGGTTTTCAAGTTTTCGAAGAGAAAAAGTCACTTGGGGCCTTGTCCGGTGAAGATGGAAGGTGGTCCATTATTTTGAACCTGGCGATTGCAACATAGCAGTTGTGCACAGGCAGAACTGGCTCCACTTCAACAAAAACAAAGAACTGAAAAGGCTCCATTTCACATGAAAGACGTGACCATACTACACCAAACGTCAAACAGCAACCAACAAACAAAGATGGAACAGAAAATTGCTTTGACCTCGCCGAAATGATCACAAAGGAACAACTGTGCCCCACAAATAATTACAAGGCATAAGCGAACACCTAAATCGGTCAGGGTATGGACTTATTGAACACCCTCCGTAAATTTGGCCATTTAAAACAATGTTGATCTTTCCATCGCAACTCGGAGGTAAACTCAACCCTCGACTGGATCTCGCCGCCGAAGTGACAGAGGTTGTTTCAGGAGAAAAGAGGGACTTGGGACTTGGTCAAAATTTCTTCAACGCGAAAGCCTGATTGCAAAATCGCGAAGCGGCATTCCGCATTGTTTGAATCGATCGAGCATTTTTCAAAAACATACGCGTCAACAATATTCGTACTTTCTGAGCACATCAATTCGAGCACTATTATTATTAATTTATTATTATTATTATTATTATTATTATTATTATTATTATTATTATTATTATTATTATTATTATTATTATTATTATTATTATTACTGTCTGCGTCTTTGTATTGTTTCCTTTATTTCGTTTCTTTGTGTTGTTTTTATCATCTCTGACCGCTGGTTGCAGCTCAATCTTGCTCCACCTATGTCTTTGTGGATGCTATTGTTTCAATAATAATAATAATAATAATAATAATTATTATTACATTCAATACTGTCACAAATTTTGCATGGTGACAGAACGTAGAGCTATCACTCCGAGTTAGTTTACATAAAACAAACAAATAAAACAGGCAAGCACAATTAAGACAAGTTGGAGCAGGAAGCAACAGTCACGGAATTAAAAATGGGCGCAAGTGGTGTGACGCCCAGGGATGTGAGAGCACTGGAGATGATTGGTGAGGCAGTAGGCAGGCTATTCCAGTCACGGATGGCTCTGGGAAAGAACTAATTGAAAAGAATGTTTGTCTTGGAAAATGGAGAGTTGTAAGAAAGCCCGTTATCAGTCCGCCGTTGAATAGGCTTAATACTCGTAGAATAAGCAGAAGGTATATACAGAAATTCATGGAACGTGTAACTATATCTTTGAAAAGCTTTAGCCTATGTTCTTTTCGCCTGCTAGCCAGAGAGCCCAAACCAAGATCTTGGAGCAGTCTAGTGACACTGACAGTTCTTGAAAATGACCCTTTTATAATCCTAGCTGCTCTCCTCTGAACCATTTCTATCTGGGCGATTTCACCCTGACACACAGGATCCCAGACAGCCGATGCATACTCTATTATGGGCAAGACAAGTGATAAATAAGCCTTTAATTTCGCTCTCTGGGAAGAATACCGCATGTTTCTGTTGACAAAACCCAATGTGCTTCTGGATTTACTGCAAATTGAATTTATGTGATCTCTCCAAGTCAGATTTTGATTAATCACAACCCCCAAATACTTGATGCGAACAACGGTTTCAATGGGTTGGCTATTTATTTCGTAGCGGACAACTTGCATGATGGGCTTTTCACTTCGTCTAGAAAATATCATGGCCTTGGTCTTAGCCGTGTTGATTTTCATGCCCCAGACGTCACACCAATCGCAAATCTGGTTGAGATGACTGAAGAAGGTGGGAGTGATCTGGAGAGTTTACGACTAAGCCAGACAGGTACGAAAAAAAAAATCGGGGAGGCTATATCCGCTTAAAAATGTTGTCAGGTCAACTTGTCAAGCAAGATTGCCTGCCCATTTGCTTTGCCTTTTCTCGAGAACGGAATGAACAGTATCGTTGAAGTTTGGGCACAATCTAGCACTACAACGATTGCGGTGCCAAAAAAGTTCGGGCCGACTATCTTGACGGAGATCACTGCGAAATTTGTTGTTTTATGCATTGCAGCTCTATAAAATTGGCCACGTATAAAGAAGATTCAACAAGCAAGAGAGTTGAAAAACCTGCGAAAAATAAATCGTATGGTACTGCCCAACATGGATTAATTATGTGTAGGCTATTGCAACTTTAAATTGAAAAGGGAAAACGCTTCAAGCAGAGCGCATAAGCGTGGGCCTATGGTCCGGTCTCCATCTCCCGACCTGCAAGCCTGATGTTTGATGTGCAACACAGTAAATATGGAAGCGTTGCATCGCTCAATTCTTCCACCATAAATTTGCAGCGCAAGTAGTTTTAATACAAAGTCCCGCACATCAGTATAACAGGTAATGAATGGTTGGTGACTCAGAATGGAAACCCTCCTTTGCTTTCCATCGTAAAATTGCATGCTGAAACGCATGATCTTCCATCTTGAGCAAGTCCATTTGAGCAAGTCCTGGCTGCATTTATTAGGAAGTTTTTATCTGTAAATAAACTTCTCCACCCTAACCAGTTTGGATTTCGTAAGGCAATGTCTTGTGAGACTCAGATCTTGCTTTTAATTGACGAAATTGCCACAAACCTCGATAAAAGCCATCCGACCCATGCAATTTTCCTCGATCTAAAAAAAGCTTTTGATCTTGTACCACATGATAAGCTTCTCCTGAAACTTAGCAACCTCGGCATTCCAAATTTCATCCTCAAATTACTGAATAATTTTTTGAAGAACCGCACACAAGTGGTACAAATTGAGCATAACACCTCATCGGAATCTCGGGTTACATCTGGGGTGCCACAGGGTAGCGTTTTGGGTCCGCTACTGTTCCTGATTTACATTAACGATGTATCAAATGGTCTCCTATCCAACATACGCCTCTTCGCTGATGACGTGGTAATTTATAGAACTATAACTTCTGCCGATGACACTCGCTTACTCCGCAGTCGGACCTTAACCAGGTTTCATCTTGGTGCGATACCTGGGGCATGCGGATAAACACTGCCAAAACCAAAGCAATTGCCTTTTCAAAGACCCTCAAAACCCCAGCTGCTGAGGTTTTTTACACCATCTGTGACCAGCCAATTGAAAACGTGAAGATTTATAAATATTTAGGAGTTTTAATTTCTCATGATCTGTCTTGGCGGGATCATATTAATTCCACATGCAATAAAGCCAGGAAGACGCTTGGATACATCTTTAGGAATATGCGATTCTCCTCAAAGGAAGCCAAACTCAAAGCATTTGTGTCCCTCGTGTTACCACTGATCGAATATTGCAGCGCCGTTTGGGACCCCGTTGCTCAAGAAGATATCTCCAAAGTTGAAATGATCCAAAGAAGAGCTGCGCGCATGATTACGGGTTCTTATGCTCTTGATGTTAGTGTTTCCAATCTGCTCAAGACTCTTGGTTTACCTTCTTTGGCAAGCAGGCGTAGGCTGCATAGACTTCAACTTTTTAGCAATATCATAACCCATTCCGTTAATTTCTCAATGCCCAACCATTACTTTGTGAAGCCCATTCAACGCAGGACTGATAATGGACTTGCTATCCATGCACCAATATGCAAAACCAACCGTTTCTTCAACTCTTTTTTCCCGCGCACTATAAGGGATTGGAATAGCCTTCCCAGGACATCATACCTTATCTCGCAGGCGAGAGCATCCCCAGGTGTCGCACCAAGTTCAGTCTGTTGAATGCTGTTCCTGCCTAGTGTTGTTAAGCCTCTTTTCATTGTTCCTTTCTTTTTTAAACCGAATCATGACTCTGAACATTGTTCTTCGCCCTGTCACCTGTTTTTTGTGACAGTATTGTTTTAATAACAAAAAAAAAATCTTACCCTAACTGAGCAGTGATCGTGGCATGCTTTCTTTTCCAGCGGATCATCGCAGCTCCCAATTGGCGACTGACCTGAAAGTATGTCAAACAAACAAATGAAAGGAAATGCTGAGAACACGTTGCCGGTCACATGTTAAACAATTCATTGTTTTTTTTGTTGTTGGATTAGACAGAATTAAAGCCAACCGAATTTAACCTGACCAAACCTTCCAAACTTTCGGTTCCTGCCAGGTGTACGCCAACTTTCCCTGGCGTTCGCTTAAAACGAAATAAAAAAAGTTACTGCAACGGGTAGTCGGACCGGGATCCTCTTGCGTACAAAACATTGCTCATAACCACTGAGAGTCACAGCGGCAGTTCTGGAATTTGCATTGCTTCGCTGAATTGCTTTGCTGCATATCTATTGCTTTGCTGTATTGCTTCGCTGAATTGCTTTGCTGCATTGCTTTGATATACCTATTCTTTGATACTGCTTTCCGTTGCTGCAATTCTTATGCAGGCTTCTTTCTGATATGGGTTTTGTAAACTCGCCTCCATTTCTTGTCATGTCATGTGTCATGTCTTGCTTCTACTTCCGCCTTGCCGTTCGTTTGAGCCTATTTAGATCGAGGAGAAGAGATGGTGGTGCAAGCTTCACTAATCCCTCCTGCTCTGCCAGTGCTTGTCATAACTCTCAATTCATTTGTGATTGGAACTCCCTGGCTCCCCGACTCGGTTGTTATTTCGGCGATTCTGCGGAGAGCTGATATCTCGCCTCAGTTTGCTCTTTGACCAACGGCCTTATTCCCCATTTCAACTCACCCTCAGGTTCAACTCGATAGTCAATTCAATGGATAGATTTGTGTTGTAAATTTTTAATTTCTATGCACAACGCTTCTTCCTTTTCCATTATTGTGAAAGGTGAGTTGCATGTGAGTTGAGTTGAATGAGGGTGAGTTGCAATGGTGAATACGATAGTAAAATTGCGAATGTCCATCCTCCCAACCCAGTGCCCAATTTGTTCAAAGTCTGCAGCTTTTGTGTCACATAAAAGATGAGAGGAAAACTTTCTGTACATTGCGTTGGTGCTTTTTTCGATTTCTGCACATTCCGATTGTGCTTTTTTAAAGTACAATCAGCCTGCTAAGTGCTAGGTTAGGTTAGACTGAGTCAGGTTAAGTTAGTTATTCAAGCTCGAATATGTTAGTTAAGTTCGAATATCATCGCCAAGAAATCCCACAATAAAAAACATTCGGATGCTGGGAACCTAGACAAATGGATCGCAAACAAAACCAACTTCCAACCGACCAACATTCGATCCAAATAACCCTTCGAACTTTAAACCATTCGAATAAAACCACTTGTCCAAACGGCATTCGGAATCAAACTCTTCGAACCAAACGCCGCTCAGACAAAAGCACATACGCCCGAAAATGCATTCAACCAAAACCGTTCGATCCAATTGCCAGGCTTTCCCCTGTCCAGAATAAAGAAGCCACCCCCAAGATCTAACAAAATTATTCATGTCATTGACGTTCGTTTCGTCCAACGAGGTCGACGAAATCTGGACACTTCCTTGCATCATGATGTCCTTGTTCATCCGTGAGGATTCCCTTTTTGCATCACGAGCTGTTAATTTCTGTCATGACACATCACAATGAACCCAGCTACCTCTCTTTCGGCGGAGAGATCATCGCGGGGTTAACGCTAACTCCGACCTGCGAGGCAAATTTTCGCCACTAACTTCAATGCTAAAAATTTGCCTCGCAACTCGGAGTTAGCGTAAACCCCGCATTGATCTCTCCGCTGTTTGTGCAGCTCTTTTTTAATGTGATTTTTTCTAACGCCCAAAGGTCAATAATTACCTGGTTGCATGCATGTGTAAACTTGTAGTCATCGCCACCGGACAAAACATTTGGGAATCCAGAAACCAAGTTAAGATTCCACGGCCCTTAAGGTTCCCCTAGCCTAGTCTGTGTTTCAAGTACATTTCTCTCTCCCCCCGCTTTAAATCCAAAGGTCAAAAACCGGAGCGACGATAATTACGAGTACAAAATGAACAGCTCTTCAACAGAAAGGAAGAATGTCGGCAACGGTCACAGACAAACAATTCAAATGTGATTTAAAAGGGTGCATGATAACATCCTTCGTGGGAATCTTTGACGGCCAGGCACACTCATCTTTCAACATTTTGAAATCAGAAACATTCAAAACCAGCATTTATTAACTTGAGTGATTTTGGTGAATTCGACAGACCGACCTTCAGTTCCAAATTCTTATTCTTGCATTTTCCTAAACATATTTTGAATACAGCATCAACTCGGAAGCAAAAAATGGCAACAATGGTAGGCAGGTACACGAACGTTTTAATACATCATAGACATTCGCAATAATTTTACAGTCGTATTCACCATTGCAACTCACCCTCATTCAACTCAACTCACATGCAACTCACCTTTCACAATAATGGAAAAGGAAAAAGCGTTGTGCATGGAAATAAAATTCCGCAACACAAATCTTTTCATTGAATTGACTATTGAGTTGAACCTGAGGGTGAGTTGCAACGGTGAATACGGCCGTCATCAGTCAAAGAGCAAAGTCGAATGGTTTTAAGGTCGAAGGATTTTAAGTTCGAATGGTAATAAGTTCGAATGGTTTTAAGGTCGAATGGTTGTAAGTTCGAATGGGTTTCAGTTCAGATGGTTTCAAGTTCGAATTGTTTTTACGGTCGAATGGTTTTAAGTTCGAATGGTTTATGTTCAAATGGTTGGGTTAAGTCATTTATACGGGGGGACACAATTGCGTGGCAACAGGGAAACATTTTCAGAAAACAGCAGTACCCTTAACCGTGCAATTGTGTCCCCCCTTAGGCACCAGCATATGGCACAGGGTGTGCCTTTGCCTTATTTCTCTGGAGGGTGGGTAGTCGGTTGGGATAGGTTAGGCGCTTTGGATAGATTAAGTTAAGTTGGGTTAGGTTCGGTTAGGTCGTTAGGTTAGTTAGGCTATAGGTTTTAGGTTAGGTTAGTTTAGGTAAGTTAGGTTAGGTTTGGTTAGGTTAGGTCAGGTTTGGGTTCTCTGTGCAGTGTACCTTTACTTAAAACAACCAAATGAACCTTTACTTAAAACAACCAACTTAAAATAACCCAAATGGTTTGAGTTCGAATTTTCGGACTAAACGCCATTCGAACTAGAGTGCATTCGAACAAGGTCCGTTCCCTCAGGTTGCATTATTCGTACTTACCGGACAGGATTAAATGTTCTGGTTTGTGATCGCTGTCGGGATCAACAATGAATAAACCGCAACCACAGGTTTGATGGTTGATGGTGTCGTTGGTTGAAGGCGATGATTTCATGTCCTTTTCTTTCAAGTTGGACGACGCACCGCCGTGCAGTTGTTCCGACTTCCCTGTTTCTGCTGCGACCCATGGAGGTGATGATGATGAAGTGAAGAAAAACATTCCCACTGCAATGTGGATGAGCATGATAGAGACTGCAGATCGCATGTCTATGGGAAAACTCGTGACACTTTCACCCAAGGAATGTCAACCTGAAATTGGAAAAAATAAATTTCGATTTCGATAATCAAGAGTAAGTTTTCGTTTGTGTTGTGCGTTGTGAAATTTGAAAAAGAAATCATTCATTTTATGATGCGTCGAAAATCAATTGATTACCTTTATTGGATTGGCTGAGCATTGTAAAAAAAATAATTTGGTCCTTTTTTGTCGTCCGTCCTCTTTGGCGGCTTTCCAGGTTATCCATGTAAAAAATACATTTCCCAGTAATTTCCTGGTTTTCCAGGATTTGCAGGTGAATGGAAACCCTGCAACAATTCCAATTCGGTTGCAGGTGCTTTTTTCGGGCAAGGTCATTTTGCATTCTAACGAAAGTGGAGGGGTTGCATCCCATCCTTTCCTAATATCATCTTTTCCCGCAAAAATTTAGATATCTTGTCCTTTCCCGGCCGCATCGTTTCCCGTTAACATACTTTCCCAGTCACATCCTTTCCTGTAACATACTTTCCCAGTCACAATCTTTCCCGTAACATACGTGTACTTTCCCAGTCACATCCTTTCCCGTAACATTTTCCCAGTCACATCCTTTCCCGTAACATTCTTTCCCAGTCACATCCCTT
>JASGXE010010159.1:0-15362 GCA_030068105.1 Sinentomon sp. SZTP_YWyxl
TGAGGTCCATTTGCTGTTCGCTTGAATCCTGCATCCACAGCAAAGAATTTCGCTACATAACGTATTTGGGAACATATTTCTCAAGGCCAGTGTCTTAAGGTAACCCTGTATATAGGCTACACCCTGGGATGCCAACACGCAAAAACTGACATTCCTTTGCTCCGTGATTAGACACCTCGGCAGTTTTTACGAGTCAATAAAAAAGAATCAAATGAGCATTAAAAACGAGAAGGATAGAGGGAGATGGGAACAGCGACCGGCCACCGCCAAGACTTCCGAGCCGATTATTCGGCCGCGCAGGATTACCGCGAGTCTACTAAAACAGTACGGAGAAAGGAAGACTATAAGACCAAGGGCAGGGCACGACTTTGAGAATCCAACCATTACTTGCGCATCAGCGTCCTATAAGATTTAATTCCCTGGACATCAAGAATGCCTGATGCCATTTTATGAAAGCTCCTGCAGCCGGAAAACACAGCTCTCCTGCAATATGATGGCGAAGAAAGTTCGAAACGAGCCAGCAAATTAGTTTCAATGGTAAGCAACAACTGTGTGGCGATTGTGGGATATGCATTGGGCCATGAGGAAGAGACCAGCAGCTGCAGGTTGGGAAACTGGATTAATTAAACGGGAAATTAACCTTTATCCGTACAATGTAAAGAGTCTCCTGTTTTGAATCTACGGGTACATATACGATATGCGTCCACCTCGTTACTGCACGGCTGCAAGTGCCATCATGTTCGGCCAGAAAAGCCACATTTAACGCACAAATGCTTCGTAAGTTACTTATAAATATTGCGGAGCTGGTTTTATGGCCGACTCCGTTATTATGATGTAAAGTGATTTTATTCAAGGATAAGCAGGGATGAGATGCATGGAAGGTGATTGTATCCAGGAATGCACACGAAAGTCCGAATATGCGAATGATGATTTTTAATTAACAAATGAATTCAGAGGGCATTTTGATGAATGGATCCAGTTATAAAATTGGATTGAATCTTTCAGCAAAATGTCAGACCTCAAGATATATTCCCGGATGATTGGCTGGTGGTGTTTGTGATCTTTTGTGAATCAACATGATCTTTTCAAGACATTTTTTCAATAGCAAAGACGTGTGAAGCTTGGATTTGTTGTCTCTCAAATATGAAACGGCTCTTTTTCAAATTGTGCCCACTGTATCCATCATTACAATTTTCCCACTGAATGAAAATGGCATTTTGGAGGCAATTTCATATTTTTCTGCTTTTGCAGAAATCATTGTTATAGCTGTAATCTTGCTCTTCATCTTGCTCTTCAAAAGTTGATGAGACACAAACGAGGTCCCATCATTTCCACAACTGCTGCACAAGAGTTTCCACACATTCTTCGGAATAAACCGTTAGGGACTGATTAATCTATCAGAATAAACCATTAGGCACTGTTTAATCCATCAGAATAAACCGTTAGGCAAGGCTCAATCTCTCAGAATAAACCGTTAGGCACTGTTTAATCTATCAGCATAAACCGTTAGGCACTGTTTAATCCATCAGAATAAACCGTTACGCACGGCTCAATCTCTCAGAATAAACCGTTAGGCACTGTTTAATCTATCAGCATAAACCGTTAGGCACTGTTTAATCATGACACTCATTGCCCCCGCAACAAGTGTCATTCTTACGCCCCTTTTTTCACAAATAATGGTACTTGGTGAGCTGCCACGGGACTGGAAAAAAGCTTTGGTGGTCCCAATTAAGAAAAAAGGCTTGCCATCAAACAGACCTGAAAGTTACCGACCGATTTCCCTCACTTGTATTTGCTCTAAAATCTTCGAACAAATATTGGCTACCTCCATCAAGAAATTTTTGTCAGACAATAAAATTCTTCACCCGCACCAGTTTGGATTTCGTGAGAATATGTCATGTGAGTCTCAGGTCATTTTACTTGTTGATGAAATAGGTAGGAACTTGGATATGGGTCACTCTTCCCATGCTATTTTCCTTGACTTCACCAAGGCATTCGACTTAGTCCCCCATGACAAACTCCTGTCCAAGGTTCAGGGCTTAGGCTTCCCTCCAATAATCCTTAGTCTCTTAGCCAGTTTTTTAGAGTCTAGGATGCAAATGGTGTTAGTGCAATCAGCCACTTCTTCTGAGTCAATTGTCTCCTCTGGTGTCCCCCAGGGTAGTGTGTTGGGCCCACTTTTGTTTCTAATTTACATTAATGACATCTCCCATGGCCTTACTTCTGGTATCCGCGTATTCGCTGATGATGTCGTGCTCTACAGAGTAATCTCATCCCCTGCAGATACAGCAATGTTGCAGTGGGACCTCAACCGGGTTTCCGCGTGGTGCGATGCCTGGGAAATGCAGGTTAATCCAACCAAAACCAAGGCCATGATTTTTACCCGACGCACAAAGAATGTCTTGAATGGAACAGAGTACTTCATAAATAACAGCAAAATCGAAATTGTCTCGGATTTTAAATACCTGGGTGTCTTAATTTCCAATGATCTGACCTGGAAAAATCATATCAACTTTGCTTGCGAAAAAGCTTGCAAAGCCCTGTGTTTTGTCTCAAGAAATATTCGTTATTCGTCTCGCCGTGCCAAACTTAAAGCTTACATTTCCTCTGTATTGCCAATTCTGGAATACGCGTGTTCAGTGTGGGACCCTGCTAGTCAAACCGATATTTCAATAAGGATGGAAATGATCCAAAGGAGAGCGGCGCGCATGATCACGGGGTCTTTCGAACGCAATGTTAGTGTGTCTGGTCTATTAAAGGAACTTGGGTTATCCCCTTTGGCCCAGCGCCGCCGAGAGCGCCGAATTAAGCTATTAAGCGATATCATCACCAACTCTTGCAACTTTTCCATGCCATTGTGCTATTCAATTAAAACGAGCCAACGCAGAACAGACAATGGTATTGCGCTCACATCCCCTATTTGTAGCACAAATAGGTTTTTTAATTCTTTCTTCCCTCGCACTATAAGAGACTGGAATTCCCTTTCCCGCGTGTCCCCCACCATTGTAAAGGCTAAGGCATACCTGGGCATCGCACCTTGTAGCCCTTGACCATTCACGTGACCTTGATCCAATGTTCCTGTTCTTTTGTTTTTATTTTATGACGTGTTCTTGTTCTTGTTCTTGTTTTTTTTTTTTTTTTTTTCTTGACTCAGAATCTTTTTCTTCGTCTGCCACCATTTCCTTTGTCGGCAGTATTCAGTAAATAATAAAAAAAATAATAATAATAAGTAATCGATCAGAATAAACCGTTACGCCCGGCTCAATCTCTCAGAATAAACCGTTAGGCACTGTTTATACTATCAGCATAAACCGTTAGGCACTGTTTAATCCATCAGAATAAACCGTTACGCACGGCCCAATCTCTCAGAATAAACCGTTAGGCACTATTTTAATCTCTCAAAATAAACAGTTATAGGCACTGATTAATCTCTCAAAACCATTATAGGCACTGTTTAATCTCTCAGAATAAACCGTTAGGCACTGATTAATCTCTCATAATAACCCGTTATATAGGCACGGTTCAATCCAACAATGGTCAGCGTTCCCAGTCCTTTCACACTGAGTTGGATAACTGGAACTTCGGTATCTGGGCTCTTAGAACCTATGGTCGTTCCTTGAACTGCAACAGGTATATATATTTTTCTTACTCACATTTCATATTTTTGTAATTCGCAGCATTTTCTGGTTGGGCATCCTTAAACAAATTTCGGCGTAGCTCCTTCGAGTGAAAGAACGCACGTGTTAGTATAACCTACCTGGTTTTACAATATGAAATGAGTAACGCAAATCCCAGGTTATTTGAATTTCTTGCCAATTGTTCAACCTGCAGATGTACGACGAATCTTCCAAAACTTTAAGATTAAGTCAATTGTGTCGCCGTTCTGCTAAACCCCGTCCCGCTGTTTGCCTCGCTTCGCCTTGCGCAACTGAAACGCGAAATATCTCCTTCCTGAAAAGACACAGTTAATTTCCTCCGAAGTTTAAAGTTTGCAGAATCAGGAATTAAAACGTCAATCGCTGGCTCCCAACATCAAACAGTTGCCGGAGATTACGAGCTGCAGCCAGACCCCCTTTTCCTATCCGAACCCAAAATGTAGGTATTTATCCTCAACCCTTGGCCGTCTCAGCGCCTCACGCATGTATCAAAAACCGTCATCTCCGTCCCCGCGCCCTCCTATCCTCACTTCCAAACCCCTCTCCTTCGACCGTATATAGATATATCGTCTCTAGACCCCCCTGTGAGCTCAACTCATTTGTACATTACCCGCCAAAATCATTCGAACGCTGAAGTTCAAAAATAAAACACACAAGTGTTATTTTGGTGGATAACATACCTGAACCGAATGTTTTTAAGTCCGACTGACATTAAATTGGGTAGAATATGTTAGGTTAGTTTGGGATAGTGCAGTAATGGTTAGGTAGGCTAGGTTAGGATCAGGTTTGTCAGTTTAACTGAGTTAGGCTAAGATTTTTTGAGATTGGCACCATTCTCTTAAAAGTTTTCGGACCAAAGTATCCCGATCCGTTATTTAGAATGAAAAGAAAAATTCGCTGCAAAGCACATATGTCATGCTGGCAACGCCTATGAAACTGTACAGCCACAGAAACAATTATGTACCCATAAATGTGGAAACACATTGATGGTTTGTGGTGTATATTGTTGTTCTCTTTGATAAATGTAGTCACGTTAAACCATTGTGTTCTTGTCAACCAACAATGCAGTTGTCCATTTATTGGCACAATTTGTGGTAATAAATGGGCGTCTGCATTGTTGTGCCCGTAAACCATCCATTTCAGGCACCCATTTGTGGTATCTATAATTGGGGCGGAATTAATGTACCCAAACATTTGTTTTTCCCATTTAACTGTTGACGAAACGAAACGTTTTTTGCTTTCTTTTTTGCTATTATGCAGGCGGTAGAAATTAAAGCGCCAGATTGCAACAAAGAGATTTTTGACGTCAGTTTTAAGAGGGTCCTTAATTTCTGCAGCATAGTGTTTTTGCCGAAATCTGAACGGTCGCAATTTTTTACATGTGTGAGTACATTAATTCCGCCGCGGGCCGCCGCTGTTTCTGTTTCGCGCATTACTGTTTTTGTGACTCAGCCATATATGCTGGAATTGGATGCCTTAATTTCGTGTGAGGATGAGCTTTGAAATTTCTTCCGTGTTCGGAGAGTTTTGGCGGGCATTGTTCCGTTGGATACTTTTCAAACGAAGTATATCGATTAGCCTCCAAGTTTCCGCAGGCTTTTCTCATATTGTGACGTCCACGTTGCCGCTCCAGCACCAAGAGGAGTTAGGTAAACCTGTAGGTATCATATACATGGCGGATGCCAACTCTGAAATTTCTAAACAAATTATTTTCTCTCCTGCCATTTGAAAGTTTGCGAAGAGCAAAAAAGCTTTCGTGGAAATGGCGAACGACATGCCGGTTAGTTGGACAGATGTGGTTTCAGTATAATCGTCTACGCTTACGTTCCATCTCCATTTACTCTTATACAGGGTTTTGAAAATTTACGGCCAACTCCGCAAAGTGCATTGTAACCTCTTCTAGCCGCAAAGTTACGGATTAGGTTCGCTCTTATTTAAAACTCCTCCATCGACACGAGCAGGCAGCGTAACCTGCAAGTTCAGAAAGGTAAATATGTATAAGCCACAGCCTATACATACAAGAGAATTACGAAATTTAGTAGGGCTGCCACGGACGTTTGTGAAGCACAACGTCCCTTTTGTTCCGTAAAACCGTCTTCAATGTTTTGCAAGATATTCTTTTATAACTTAGAATAACGGCGACAAAACGATAGCTGCGGGGTGATGTTGTCATGGCCTTGGATTTAGCGCACACAAAGAGACGACGATGTCTTTTGCCCGGTTGATTTGCGGATTGCATGCTCTTTTAATTGAAGTTTTGCGAATGCTTTTTCTTGCATTTGCAAAAACACGAGATGTGCAGGGATCTTTCCTGATTGGCTAATATGAGAGTGTTCGTAGTGCAAAACCATTGTAGAATTCTTCTTGATTTCGTCTCGCAGTCGTGTAAGATATCACGATACGGAAAGATTCAATAGATTCTTTCGAAAATAAAGAAAGAGAAAAAAGTGCTGCAAAATGTGCAGATATAAGCTGATCAAAAATGCAAAAAAAGTATGATGAAACAGCTGAAATACAGTTGAAAATGATTGCGTGCAAAACTGCATAGTGGTTTGCCAAAAGCAAGAAATAATAAAATCAGAATGGCGAATGAAAAATCGTCACATTGAATAAAGAATAAATCAGAAAAGTAAAATTATTATTATGAAAGACGCAGAACTTCAGTGGGCGTAAGCCCAAAACCTTTTTTGAATAAAGTCGTGCGACAATGGGATGTTTCTCGGCAAATCAAGCGGAGGGTTTGCCAGCAAAATCTTTAAATTTGGATGATGTACGTGTATAGCGGCGGCGAAATTAGTGTACTCATAGATGTAAAAAATTGCGACCGTTGAGATTTCGGCAAAAACTCCATGCTGCAGAAAATTAAAGATCCTCTTTTGTGTACGAGGTCCAAATCTGACACCTCTAGAACGCTTTGTTGTAATCTGGCGCTTTAATTTCTACCACCTGCACAAGAGTAAAAAGAAAGAAAAAAAGTTTCGGAGGCAACAGTTAAATGGGAAAAACACATGTATGGGTACATTAATTCTGCCGCCACTATACTCGTAACACAATGATTTTACTGAAATCATGCGACATGTCTGCCCTTGGATCGACCGACAATTGTACGAAAATTTTGCACACGAAAGCCCTTCGGCTCTTTACTGACTCTCTTGAGAGCCACGAAGGTAACTTACAACATCCCAACATTTTCACCCGATTCACATAACTTTGGAAATAGTAAACATTACAATAATTGACAATAGAAAGCCCAAATTTCAAACAGTATCAGGAAATGAAAAGTGGATAATTTTTCCAATGTGCAAGCAGCTGAAAGAAATTGCTTCGGTGTCTCCTATTGTAAGTCCCAAAACAAATGAAACGTGCTTTTTATTCGTAGAGTGTTTTAAACATGTATGTATGCATTTGCATGGCATCATTGTCTTCAGATGTCATGTATTTTGATCGGAGGTAACTCCGCAAATAAAATCTTATTTTGACATTTTTCTTGTCTTGCAACTTAAAAACACAACATGTGACTTGTAATTTATGAGCTACCAAAAGATGAGAAACTAATTCGTCAACCGGGCAACGTCACTTGCGATCACAAGCAGAATTAAAAGAGAAAACCTCTGGCTTATGCTACCAACAATAATAATTTTAGTGCAGCCATTCTGATGACATTCGTAACCTGAATTTTATATTCCTCCTATTTATTGACTGAGGGTGTATCCGCATAGAAACGCATTTCGGTGCGAGAGAGCCTTTATGTTGTCGGGCGGCCAACGCACAGTGGGTTGTGCCGGGTCAGTAAAAGTTTCGAGTAGTCCACAGTTTGGAGTTTAGTTCGATGTTTGCACCCGTTGGACCACCCCATGACTCCGGCGCAAAAGATTTGGTGTATCTCGACGGAAGGAACAAACTCGCTTTTTCAAAATATTTGAAATTGTGTCTCATCCACGTGAAACATTTTCGGTCAGTAAAACAGTAGGGATTTAATTGAAAACCTATCCACGCCATTTTAATCGAAAGTAATAAATTTTTAAGGCCAAACAGAAAGAAAATTAATTATTTCTCGGAGAATATTTTGGCCGATAACAAACTTCGTAAATTGATTTCGTGATTTTGATTAACTGGACCTTTCATGGCTTGCTCAGTGACGAGAAACTTGAAGAGTCAGCTTGGAGAGCAGAAACGTTTTTAAAAATGAGAATGTTGGAAATACCACGCCGGATAGAGATTTCCGAGGATTTCGTCATCGCAAAAGTCGAAATGCCCGCGAAGCGATTAAACATCGCCGATCATCGTTGCTGGGCGAGTCGTTTCGAGGGTCGGCAAAACGGTCCGATCCCCCGGGTCAGGGAAGAACGCTCATTTTCAGGTTAATTTACAACCGCCGAACACCCGCCAGGTAGACAAATGTTTTGTTGCCCCTACTTTGCTTCGAGGAAGACGGGCACATCCTGCTTGAAATACAGCGTAAAGCCGGTATTCCACTTTTTGAATTTCTTGCTTCCAGTTTTTTTACATGCGTGTGTTCCCAATTCAAGGTGAGCGCTGCCGGGCGCCTTTCCTCCAGCTCCATGCTGGTTTGCCGTCTGCAATGAAAGCACATCACGAGGAATTCACAAAGAAGTCCATGTCGCGTGATGAAAAATCGAACTATCATGAAATCCAACTTTCGGAGGGTCGAACTTTGAGACAAAATGGAAGAGTAGGTATACGTGATGCCCAACTTTCAATTTTTCAATTATTCAATTACAATTTTCAATTGTCAATTACAATTTTCGATTTTAAAAATTGCAGGAATAAATCGAAATTATGAACCAAGAACCAAAGGACACATTTTTAGAACTACTGTTCTGAATCACAGACTTGGAGTAACCAAATCCAAAGGTATCGGACGTATGGCTTGGTTGTTTACCTTTCGTTGTTTTCTGATGAATGCTATGTCCAAACCAGACGTAACTTCTTTACTCCGTTCACCTTTTGCTAATAGTCAACCTACTGTAGGGGGTGACCGCCATTTGCTTGTTGATAACCGATTGGATGGTGTCCCCTATCTCAAATACGTAATCCGCGAGAAATTAGCTACTGAAAATATGCCAGCGATTCGGAACTCAAACTTTCTCCTGTGGACACACACAAACCCGGTTAAATCAAGGATGGAGGCGATTAACAGGAAGTGTAAGGCAGCTTTAAGTCTTCATCTTTTATTCCTGTGATGCAAGTACGTGTACAATCCTCCGGCATTGGAGTGAGTGTAAATGGCGAGGCGCCCCGGCAAGTCAGCCAAGCCAAGCCAGGCCCAACGAATATTCATTATCGTGAATATCATAACTTTCCAGCTCAAAACTATCGGACAAAACAGCATCAACAAAACAACAAACACAGCAAACCGAAACTCCGGCCAAGTTTGCTTACCCGTTCCCAGCAGGAATCGATGTTCGGCCCAGCTGGGGGTTAAATGGAAAATCGCAGAGGGGAATGATGCCAACCAAGGCGCGTTGCTGAACGGAAAACTTGACTATGGCGCATGATGCAAAAGCTTAACTTAACAGACGAATATGGGCAGACGAGTGCAGAGCACTGCGTAGAAAAGGAGAAATCAAAACCAGGGATTTCGAGAAATTTCGAGAAAACAGCTGCGGGCAGCTCAGTTTGAGAGCAGCGACAATCTGAGCACGTGAAAAAAAACCCGTATTTTTTGAAAACTGCCAAGAAAGATACAACGTTTATCCGACTAGTCATATTGGTGAGGTCACATTAGTGATCGAAAGTTGATGTCATGAGCAAGTGGCGCTTCAAATGGAGAACACTAGAGGAGGCTTTAAATTAACGGGTTCCTATATGTTATACCCCACTCACAAGAAATTAAATATTGAGTCCCACACCGAAAAACACAAATTCGGAAATTGATTTTCTTTCTCAATCAACTTTGGGTCTAAAGTCCATTCTGAACCAACATTTTCAGGTCATCGTGGTTGACAATAACTCAAATACAAGGCTTTCGAAGCTGCGATGATTGAGATTTCCAATCATTGCAGCTTCGAAATTATTGTGATGTCAGAGCTAACACAATCGGATCCTGACGCTGTGTGAAAGCTCGTTTCTGCAAAGCTCCACCGAACTCTGAGAAATTGAAATTTCGTCGGAGTGAACATCACCGAGCCGAGGTTGTCAAATTCTTTCCAGGAACCATCGAAAAATATCAATTTTTCATCGGAGTAGGTTGCGAAAATTACATCGTAGATCGGAGTTAGCCATTACCCCCCGTATTGAACGCTCCGCCGTAAGGAACCGACCTCTGGGGAATGGAACTTCCAGGAATCGAACTCATGAGTATTCGAGCTTTAGGGAATCGAACTTGAGGAATCGAAATGAGGGGAAAGCAAATAAGACAATCGAACTTTGGGGAATCGTACTTCAAGGGATTTTTGCAAAAAAAATAAATGTCGAACTTTCAGGAATCGAACTTTTGGGAATCGAACTCCGAGGAATGAACCATGATCACCCGCAGTTAACCATCAGGCGGAATCCTAAAATGCTAAATGCTGGTAATTTCCAGGGTAAAAAAAACTCGACCGCAATCGACTTGAAATATCACATTTATAGATTGATTGATGACTCGTTCTATTTTCATTCTCCGCTGATGAGACAATGAAATTTTGATTGTTATTCGTTTGAAATCATGCCGCAGCTGCTGTCGAAAATAGAGACATATTTTTATGCCCATAGCGAAGACAATACGACGGCAAAGAAAACACAAAACAACGATATGGATGTAACGATCTTTATTTTTGTTGTGACTTCTCTATGTTAAAATTTTGTCTTTTTTGTCTCTGCATTTCGTTACTTTTTCTGTATCCCGCATTTTGAACAAAATCGGCAAATGACAGCAGAGAAAGCACTGCACGCTGCGGCCTGAGTTTATCCCAATCAGAATCACAGAAGGAGTTTGAAAAGACGGTTCCCCTTCTATTTGAGCAAGAAAATGAATTGAATTGAATTGGATTGTATTTTATGAGTTTCCCCATCATCATACACACACAACAATTATTGTTCAAGTACATGCACAACAAGGAAAGCGAAAGAATAATGAAGCTGGGAAAAATGCTAGTATCTACTCGTATACGGCAAGGGAACGGGTTGATCCAAACAACTTGATTTTTATAACTATTCAGCCAGTGGAGCAGATAGCTTGAAGGAGCTATCGAATACAGCTACTTACTGCTCTGCTCTTAACCGCATGCTCAGAACTCTCTGAGCTGGGCAGACATGGTAATCTCCTCCTGAGAATTGGAACGTTCAATGGCTGGGAGCACACAGTTGCAGGCAGTGCATTCCAATCAGCGATTGCACGTGAAAGGAAGGAAGGAAAATTTTCCAACATCTTTTTTGAAGGACTTGGGCCTTGCTGAAAGGAACAGCACCGGATAGCTGCAAAGTGTCTTGCGAAATTCTGGGAAATTTGCATCTAAAAAGTAGATTTACCAATTTACATTTGTTTCAGCTTTAACATTTGTTTCAGCTTGCCACATAAACACAAACATTGTATCAGTCATAAAATAACTGACCATCAAAGACAACGAAATGATTCTGCAGAAAAGTGATCTATGACAAATATTGTCAATCGGCGAAAAGAATATTGAAAAAATTTAAGAAAATTGAATTTGGGGGAGTGGGAGAATTTCTGATGATTCTTTGTTGAATTGAATTTGATTCTGATGAACATCCGAAGGTTTTTCGTTTTCGGACCGAAAAAGAATGAAAGTTAGTTAAAATTTAGGGAACCAAATTTTTTGGGGTTTAGATCGGCTATGGAAATGGTTCATTCGAATTTCATGCGGAAGAGAAATTTGGTGGTAATCCTTGCTGAAGAACTTTTTCAGAGTGCAATGCTTCTCTTGGACATTCGTTGAAACAGGGTGGGAACGCCAGCTCACAAGGCGGGAACACTGGATGTGTAGCCACAATCATGCATTTTGAAATGGGCAGCACTTGTCTGTGCTCTAGCTTGCAAGAGAATCAATGTGGGATTTCAAAAAAAAAATGGATCCCGTGGCAATGCACCCATATTCGAGAACCGGTGCTCGTAGATCAGATTTTTGGAAGCTTTGAATTTTATGTTGAGGGTTATTTTAGCGAATTATATATTTTTAAACTGTATTTATATTCAGCGAATTTAATTATTTAGCGTGTGGCAGCACCTATATTTCTATCTATTTTACAATCACTCGTCGCACCTATTTTCAATCTATTTTTCTATCACTCGTCGCACCTATTTTTCTATCTATTTTTCTATCACTCGTCGCACCTATTTTTCGATCTATTTTTCTATCACTCGTCGCACCTATTTTTCTATCTGTTTTTCTATTGTTATTATTATTATTATTCCAAAAAACTACCACAAATGAATTGGTGGCAGTGACGGGCATCGCCCCTAGTCTATCACTCGTCGCACCTATTTTTCGATCTATTTTTCTATCACTCGTCGCACCTATTTTTCTATCACTCGTCGCACCTATTTTTCTATCTATTTTTCTATCACTCGTCGCACCTATTTTTCTATCAATTTTTCTATCACTCGTCGCACCTATATTTCGATCTATTTTTTTATCACTCGTCGCACCTATTTTTCTATCTATTTTTCTATCACTCGTCGCACCTATTTTTCGATCTATTTTTCTATCACTCGTCGCACTATTTTTCGATCTATTTTTCTATCACTCATCGCTCCTATTTTTCTATCTATTTTTTATCACTCGTCACACCTATTTTTCTATCGATAATTCTATCACTCGTCGCACCTATTTTTCTATCTATTTTTTATCACTACACCTATTTTTCTATCTATTTTCTATCACTCGTCGCACCTATTTTTCGATCTATTTTCTATCACTCGTCGTACCTATTTTTCTATCTCAAATCGGTCAGACTGCAATGCATCCTGCGAATCGGGGCGAAATCAAGCACCGAAAACAACTGAATCATCTGGGAATTGCCTATTGTGGTAGCCTTACTCTTTCTCTCCGGATTGACGGCAGGAAGCGAAAATAAGAACAACGTAAGTGAAACGTAAAAAATGTGTATCAATTCTCATCATTACATATCCTTGCACGTCGCGTATAGGTGAGATCAAACACGACGAATCCTTGAGTACGGCCCAGTTTGTACCCTTTTCCATCCTTTGCCTATCGATGCCCCTTCCATCTGCACCCTGCACCCAACCTTTGCACCCACCTTTGCACCCAACCTTCCCCATCCAAAACTAATAACAATTTATTACCACCCAGCAAATTTTTACAAATTTAAGTACCAAGCAAGTGGTTACATGACATGAATGTTCGTAGCACAGCACCAATTGTGAAAAAAAATCCACGGAATCGAAAATGATTTGAAGCCATTCATTAACGGCGTACAGAGGTGATTTAGACCCACGGTGGCGCCACCGTTGGGCCATTTTATGGACACCTCACGAAAATGAATCAACTCGTTTTGAGCCGGTGCCAGTTGAAGTTGATTTCAAGAAGTTTACAATGTCAGAAATTTTGCTTGATGCTTTTGTATCGCCTGTTGCTGCCAGTTTTATGGCGAAATATTCTCGCAGCATAGCTGTTGACGCACAAAATGGAATCTCTATACATATATCGTGTACAGGGGTCTCTCATAGATTCCATTTGCGTTGGCTTCTAACGCCTGTTTGTGCAGTAGCTGTTTAACTGTCACTTCTGGCCAATCAGAGATGGTATGCGCAACGACGATAGTTGGTGATGGACTAAAAATCTCCACGTATAGACTCGTTCTTGTCGCAGGCCTAATTCGAATTCTTTCTGATCGTGGTTATAAAAGTGTGTTTTAGTGGGCAATGTTCCCCAGTAATCTGAATATATTTTGAAATCCACTTTTTGAATCCTGAAGTTTAGAAACTCTTCAGGATAGAACCCTGTACCCACCAGCAACTTCTGGCCCTCCAACTAGAATTTTCCTCATTTCGTCAAACAGCAACCTTCACCTTGTAATTAGGAATTTTCAACCGCTTCTTCATGTTAGTTCTGCGCAATGAGATTTCGAAAGAAAAGAGCACTCATCCACTGGGTCTTTGCAACGCTTTACAGTCATTGTATTTTAATGATCTTTATAATTTGCTTCAACAGTTGCCTTGCAGCACAAGGTGGCGGCGGAGCAAGCCTTCGAGGTGTTGAATCCATTGAAGCCCCCGTGCGTTTGTCTGCTGCTGTTTGAGACTTAGTACACTGCGGGGCCGCATCTCTCTATACTGCCTTGACAATGCTGGGCTCCATACTCGTCGACCCATATGTATAGGTGCCCATTACAGAGGAATATTTTTCGGCTATAATGAGAGGTTAAGTTGCATTATTCCGCGAGTAATAAGAATTTGTTCCAATTAGGAAAAAGCCATCATTCCGATAGGTTATTACGCCAAGGGGGAAGCTGAAGCCTGGAGCTCATGGAAGGGTGAATTTTTTCACTGCTGGATGCCGTCGTTGAATTATACGAACATATTCCGTCCAAAAAGCTTTGGAAATTGTTTGGATTTGACGACCACAGTTTCGGGAGCATTTGGGCGGAAAAACGTCCGCCAAAAGGACAACATTAATGTTTTCAACAAATTTCGAGAGGCAATGCTGTTGGTGAGCAATGAAACTTTTGAACCCATACTTTGCCGATTTTAGTCCGCCCCCATACAGAGTTCAAAGGATCCAGAAAAGGCAGATGGGACTGCCAAGAAAGAGCTCCTGAAAAATTGCAGTTCCATAAGAGAATGCTGAATAACAATTGCACCAGCAGTGGGAAGATGCTCTTGAAAGCGTTTGGTCCATGTGACCAAAGGAACAGCGTTCTGTTCCTGCACACTTTTCGTACAGAAGGAGAACGCTCTTTGAACTTTTCTTTGGGACTCAATGAAACAAAAATATAGGAAGCAATTTTCATTGAAACCTGAAAAAGTGACAAACATTCATTGCTTCATTGTTGAAGGGCTTGCGTGTTGCTCAGCGAAAAATGTGGCTTTTTATGAGTGTATTCGTAGTTCTTGATAGAGAAGGACCCTGGATGAGACGAATTCCAGGAGCGAATTCAGCTGTAAGATAGCATAGTTTTATGCACTTTTCACACTTCTAAACATTAACAGAATTTTTCTTCAAGTAGTTGCCACATAGAACTTAACTATTCTCGTGTACCTCTAGAGATCAATAGGCAGCTACTTTTTCACGCTTAAAAAGTTTATGCATTTTTCAAAGTTGCTAAAACGCGCAGTGCTCGGTAGCAACCTGCAGCAAAAAGTGTTTCGGCGCTTGAAAAAGAAAACAGCTCGTGGGCCAACGAATACTACACGTAGCAACAGAGGTCTGATGTTTTAATTCCGTGGTTTGAATTGCACGGCGAAATCTGAGCTTAGAATTATCTCTAGTTTATCAGCCGACTGCAATAGCTCATCGCGTGTAAAAATGCGTTTGAATTTGTCGTTATATTTGCATAATTCTTGAAGAGCATCCCGGCGCCTTTACTGCTATAACCGTGAAGACGCATAGATGAGTGAAATAGCTCGGCTGGAAAAGTGATATCTATGAGAGTACCTACATAAGAGGCTGTTGGTTGCTGCAAGGAGAAAAACATGAATTTATTCATGAGTCTCTTTGCTCTTGTTAATTGCTTCTCTGGGAAGACATATAGCCTATATCTGTTGCACATCCCCAAGAAGAA
>JASGXE010010160.1:0-15239 GCA_030068105.1 Sinentomon sp. SZTP_YWyxl
CCCTAGCCTTTTTCCGGCAGGGGAATCAAAACAGAAAGTACAAAGAAACAATGTTGCTCCTATTGAAGTCCTGGTGTGTGCCTGCACAAACCAGGACTCTTTTCCCACCTTTTTCCGACGGTACCCTTGGCCTTCGGCCAAGGGTACCGTCGGAAAAAGGCTGGGGGGGGGGGGTAACCTCGGCCGAAGGCCAGGGGGGGGGTAACCCCCCCCTACCCCCCCCCTATGCTCAACCCTGATATATACGACCAGCAGGTTGGTTTCGAGGATGTTGGGCCGATTTTTTAAACGAGGTCCATCTTTTAGGCATTCTTTCTTTTTTAAATGCAATTGTGTATTCAAAAAGAAAAAGAATCCGCGGCCTAAAAGATGGGCTTTGTTTAAAAAATTGGCCCGTTGATATTCATTTCCTGCGCAGATAAATTTAGTTGAGGAGGGCGAGTTGGCAGTGCATGAGAAATGAGTGCATGAGAATGAGCCTGAAGGCCGGGAGGGCACAAAATAGGGATGTGGGCGCAATCGATGGCTCCTATTATTCCTGGCATTTGAGCAATCTCGAAGAACTTCATCTTGGCGGACGTGATTTCCGTAGCTGTGATAGGAAACCTTATGTACCGGTTTCTTAGAGCCGTCACGGCATCAATGAAGCGATGGAACAACCTGCCTGCTGTGGTTCGATAAATTTTCAGAAGATCGCCTCCTTTGCGTTGGAAGGTCCCCGTGCGTAGAATACGGAGGGCACAGAGAATCTGGAGCTCAGCACTCAAGACCAGATTGCTGCCTTCAGGGTGAGCTATTTTTAAAGCACGGATGGAATCTTTGGAAAAACCGAAAAATTCTGCTTCATTGTGGAGAGCCAGGGGGTTCTCACACGGGCGGTGAATTTCTGGACGAAGGTAAGGTTGAACAGCTACTTCACCCACTGCAATGATAACACCCTCAACAATTTCATGCTCGTCGGGCAGATCCATTTCTGCAGCTCGGGACAAAAAACAGGGTCAAAAAGCAGGGTCAAAAAGCAGCACAAAAGCACCTCGGCGATCCCAGGAGAACAATCCTTCAGCTTGCAACCAAATCGGCACTCTTGCCATAACAAGCAAAGCAGAAAAGAAGTAGACATGCGGTTTACCCAGGTCCAGTCGTGGGTAAAATTCGACTGCATTTTCTCCTCAATTGCGGGTGAAATAACAGCTTTTCACCTTCGGGTGAAACGCAAAATGAGCACATCTCTCCGGTTGAAATAATACCCGGTAAAAGCCTTACCCGGTATTTTATCTTACCCGGAACGACAAACACCGGGTGAAATGCAGACCAGATCTCACCGAACACCCTCGACTGCAGCACTTTACCCGCAATTGCGGGTAAACCCAGGACCACATCTCTCCACGGTTAGAGCTGACAACCTAAACTGAGAACGCCTATCGGAGAGTGAAGGCCAGTTCAGAGAGGAAAGCATCGAAGTCACGCTTGAATGGCGAGAAAAATCATTCTTGACGAAACGAGCAGCCCTACGCTGAATTTTTTCAAGCTCATCAACGAGGGAGATTTGGTACGGATCCCAGATTATGCAGGCATATTCGAGAAGTGGACGGACAAGTGAAATATAAAGTGTTTCCTTTGTTGAAGGTGAGCAGGATTTGAAAAGACGCCGAATTTTGAGAAGAGCAAAATTGGCATTGCGTGCAATGTTGGTGATGTGTAGTTTCCAGGACAGATCAGATGAAAGTGTCACACCAAGGTATTTGCAGGACAATGAGGTTGATAAGGTTGTACCTGACGAAGGAAGAGCATAAGAAGACTGAAGAGGATGCAATTTAGTTGAGAACCTGACATGGGCACATTTCGATCCGTTCAGGCCAAGGCCCCAATGAAGGCTCCACGAGTCAAGGGAAGCAAGATCATCTTGCAACAAGTCTACATCAGAAACAGAGTGAATAATCTTGTAGAGGACGCAGTCATCAGCAAATAGCATTATTCTTGAAGAAGTTATGACGTCAGGAAGATCATTGATGAAGATGAGGAATAGAAGAGGGCCCAACACAGTACCTTGAGGAACACCTGAAGTTACTGGAAAAGATGGAGATTTGGTTCCAGAAACAGAAACAAACTGTGTCCGGTTGCTGAGGAAGCTGCCAATCCAAGAGATAATAGGGATAGGTAAGCCTAAATGCTGCAATTTAAACATCAGAGCGTTGTGTGGAACAATGTCGAAGGCAGTTTTAAAGTCCAGAAACAGTGCATCTACATCGGCACTTTTGTCAAAAGAGGATGCAACCTCGTGGGTGAACTTTGCAAGGGCCAGTTCGCAAGACCAGCCAGGACGAAAACCAAACTGAAAAGGGGATGGTAATGGTTATGCCTATCAAGAAAAGGAATATGCATTTAGTAAATAGAAAGACTAAGCTCACAGAAGCCTGATGGCTCCCGTAACAAAATATCAATGATTGAGGGGGAGATATCTGCCTACTGATGGCAACTTAGATGTTTGAATAATGTGTTTTACCTACTAAAATGGGATATTTTGCACAAGTTTTGCACTTTTGGGAATCAAACCGTTGGCGTGATCACTTTTAGCAATGGAAATCCTATCAAAGCCGAGATTTGTCAGACACATTATTCTCAACCAGCAAATAATGTTAGATTAAAGGTGGACCGCCTTGAAATTCATAAAACAATTGTTCTTTTAGGAAAAGGCGCTTCAGGGCTACCTTAAAACTGGGATATGCCTGAATTGACCTAAGGCTTATCGGGAGTGAGTTCCACATTCTTACACCTAGAGAGTATGCAGACCACCAACCCATTCTAGTTTTGTGATGCAAAACAGGTAAATATGTCTGTTTAGCAGATCGTAACTGCAAAGGGCAGTGTGAAGGATCGGCCTGCGCTTTCAAAACATTGGGGTTACGTGTGAGGTCCGGAAAAATATCATGTAGCTCAGCTTGGGGAGCATAATAGAGTTTGTGCACAAAAAGAATGAGCTGGTAGTATATAATTTGATATGTGTTCAATAACTTCAAGGATTTGAAAGCAGGCTTGGTTGGTGCATTGTAGTCGAGACCAGCAATGATACGCACTGCCTTCTTATGCAAAATGTTAATAGGCTTGATGACGCTCTCCGGGGCAGAACCCCAGATAGCTGCACAGTAAGATAACTTGGAGGTGAAATATGCAGAATAGATAGCCCTAAGACTGCTATCTGACAACTGTTTTTTTGCTACTCTGAAAAGGTATAAACCAAAGATCAGTTTTTTGGATAGGGCTGCTGTATGTATGCAGGGACCAGGACATCATGTCATCAAAGTTTACACCCAGTAGCTTAGTTTTAGTGACCCGTTTCACATGGAAAGAACCAACTTTGACATCAGGGAAAACATGTTTGACAGGATTGAAAGAAATATAAACAGTTTTGGTCACGTTCACTATGAAATAATTATTTTTACACCATGTATTCACAGTATTTACTACACTTCTCAAACCATAGGTTAAATGTTGGAATATCTGTAGAAGAAATAACAATCGTGAGGTCATCTGCAAAAGCAATTGGAAAAACAGAACACTGGTCACATTTCAAAACAGAAAAAATATCATTTAAATAAATCATAAATAGTAGGTGACCTAATATACTGCCCTGTGGTACGCCGCGCTGCACTCTGGACTCAGGAGAGAGATAGTTTTCCAATTTAATTCTCATTGTCCTGTCTGAAAGGTAGCAAGACATTAACTGAAAAGCAGGCCCTCGAATCCCAATGCTAAATAGCTTGTTTAAAAGTGTTGTGTGATCTACACAGTCGAAGGCTTTAGAAAAATCGAGAAACAAAGATACCGTTGGTTTGCCCACATATAAATTCAGCCTGATAAAGTTGGTCACAAATGAAAGGGCATCCATGGTCGATTTTGAAGGCAGGAATCCAAACTGGTATGGAGATAAGAGGCATTTGGCAGAGAGGAAGCCCAAAAGCCGTTCATGCAGCAGCCTCTCAGATATTTTACTCATGGCTGGTAGCAGGGCAATAGGTCTGTAATTATTGTAAGGGTTGGTACTATCCAATGATTTAAAAATGGGAACTACTACCTACAGCTTTTTTAAGTTGGCTTGGGAAGATCCCTTGTTGAAACATCAGATTGACAATATGTGCAATGGGTGCAGCCAGTGAATTGGAGTTATTCTTTATGATTTTGACGGAAATATCACCAGGGGGCTGGCTGGAATTCTTTAGACCTGAGATACAAGCTAAAATGTCCTTTTCAATGACAGGGGTCAGAAAAATGGTATCTGAACAATTGGTCACATTTGAATGGCCAGAAACTGCTAAATGTTCTTGAGGAGTGGCCACCAAATATCTTTCGACATGATCTTGACAATAGCCGCCGCTAGGGTGTTTTGTTGGGTTGGTGAATGCTTGTAGCAGAAGGCTAGCGACATCAGTCATTTCCGTGGCTAGACCATGGTCTGTCGAAAGGACTATGGGAGAAACAGCAGGCCTGGATTTATTAATGACTTGGCTGAGGACATTCCACATCTTTTTGGATGATTTAGCCTTTGCCAGATTAGTCTTAAAATACTTCGTTTTGGATTGCTTTATGTGATTATCAATTTCTGCACTAAGTTCTGCAACCCGGGAGATAAGGGTGAGATGAAACGGTCGCCGTTTAAGTTTTGACTTCAAATTGTCCCGTAAAATGATAAGTTTGGCAATCCTGGGAGTGATCCAAGGGAGAAGGGTATGCCTAATTAGTTTTGGACTGCGAGGCACTACGGGGTTAGAGCTCCTTGTGGTTTCACACAGATTGTATAAAAGATCCTCGAATGCGGTGTAGGCAACTTGGCAGGCTCGCTCAGATTTAATATCAGTCCAGATCATATCACGCAATCGTTGGGATAAGAGGAGATGGTCTATGGGCCTCAGAGTAACATGGATAGTTTTTGGTGTTGGTGGCAGAATCTTCAAAGAAGGCATGTAAGAAACAAAGGAGGGCATGTGGTCAGATATTGGATAATCCAGTACGCCTGATATGGTCTCATCAAAACAAGTCCTATTACTGAATATTTGATCAAGTATTGAAGATGAAAATGTGGTGGTACAGGTCGGCCTGGTTATCAACTGGGTAAATTGGAAGTTAGCAAGAGTAGTAATTAGCCTCCTTGATGTGGATGATATGATGGATATATCTATGTTGAAATCCCCAAGTATATATATTTCCAAAGTGCTTTCGTTAAAAGCAGACAAAAATTTGCTCAGATGCTCACAAAGTAAGTTTAGCTGCATGCCCATTGACTTGTCGTAGGTAATCCGCAGTGCTAAAGACCCCAATTGATTGTCAATTGAGATTTCTTTGGAATCAATCTGATAGAAACTGAATGATTCTTGAAGATAAATTGCTACACCGCCACCCCGTTTAGCGCTTCTATTTGCAAAGGCAGATGAATGCACAAACGAATATTCAGCATAATGATCCCTGTTTCAAAGAAAAGAAATATGATTAATCAGACCCTATCCCACCTACAATATCAATTCATATGTGAGCAGGGGAACTTTGCAGGAATAAGCCCGGGAAAACTGTCAAATCCTCAAAACCCTCAAAACTCAAAGTTCTCCAGGGACAATAATTCTTCAAATCCGAATGCAGCCCCTCAGCCTCAACACTGCAAAACAATGCACACTGATCGAACTTCCAAACATGCACACTGATCGGAAGCAGAAGCTCAACACGTGTCGAAAACTCAGATTTGCAACTTGCGCAGAAAGATTTTCAGTGGCGCATTCAATCGCCAAAAACGAATTTGCCCCAGATCTCATTGCACCTGACACGGGTTCTTCTAAGGCCCGCTTTCGAGGGTTGGTTATGCAGTATTGTATCCCAATTTGAACCTGATGAGCACCTCTGAACAGGTGCCCCTGAATTCTTGACTATTTTTAGGGACAGCCAGATGTTGCTTTTGAACCTATTGTTTTATTTTTGCAATTTTGTAGGGACAGATTTTGGTCCACCATGATACCTGGGCCCAATTGGCTTTATTAGGGATTAAATTGTTATTTCATGGATGTTGGCAATTAAAATGCCAAGTGTCAAGACATTTCTGAAACGATCCCAGTCAAGAGGTCAAGACACTTTAAACAGCAGTATCGATGCTGGGCGGTCAAGCAACATCGCCAAATCCTTCAGATCTGTGAGCGAAAGTTACTCAAAGTGTAGGTCATCTGTGTCTTCGGCACTGGATGCCACAGAACAAGCACTTTTGCCGGGAAACAGTTCCTCCGACAACAACCGTGACACCAATTCCCCAGCCGTGTCTGCATGGGAAGCAGAGTTTGAAATGCACAGTTTGCCGGTGGGACTTCTAGAGCGTGATCCAAGCTGTAAGAGCTTGATTGCAATCAGCAATTCCTGCAGTGAGGGCGGATCACCACAAGGCCTGCACATCAGAAAATGTGAAACAGTCGTTGCCATCTCTTCAGTCATCCCGAGCAAGAGTGCGAATGTTGTCTCGTCTGCTCTGGCACAAGCGCCATCTATCCCCTTGTCAAAATCTTCGTCCAAGTTAAGCACACTCTTTCTGCACAAACTTGCCTCCACAACCAGGGCCGTTTCAAAGAGGAGCCTTCTTCGGAGAAGTTGCAGTGGCATCTCCAAGCCAGATGTTGTCATCATAGATGGTTCAGCGATTGATGAATCTGACGGCAGTGGCTCCACCAGTCATGAGACTGCAAGCCTCCTCCACTTTCAGGATGCCAAGAACAACCTCCACAGGCTTGAAAGGTCCAATAATTCACCTGACGACCGGCTTTCTGCTTTGCGTTCTCAGCCCTCTGATTGGTTACGGACTTCGTCAGACGTTGGCATTGTCCCTGCCGCCGCACGTACCTGTTCCCGTTGCAGCAGCGCTTACAGTGTTGCGTCTATGAAGTCAGTTCGATCTCAACATGACACCACACCAGATTCAGATGCTTTGCCACTGACGGGCACATGCAGCAGGCCCACGACCACAGCAAGCAATGCTACCGCCCTATGCAAAGTGTGTCTTTCTGATGTTTCACTTCGTGACATGATTGAAATTCAGGAATGCAATTGCATCTTTTGCAGAGAGGTAAGTCAGAGAGCCCGAGTGTGTTTTAGCAGACAATGGGGGGTAGGAATATTGGCTTTCGGTGCGAATCACTTTGACACATCATTGTTCATTGAGATGTTCCAACCCATCACCCACAGATATCCGCTACATCATGTTGGTAGGTACCTGCTTACTGATGCAAAATTGAGTCTTTTTAAATGGACGTTGTGTGTTTGGAAGTTCTCATTGGGCCCTGGGACCTCATCACATATCCTGCCTGATTTAATGTGGGTAGGTTAGGTTAGGTTAGGTAATGTAAACAGGGACAGGCAGGACTGCTGCCAGGGTCTCCACTAAACCACAAGCACATTCTCCGCATGATGAAACGAGTGGAATACCTACATGCGAAGATTCCAGAAAATGCATGACACAATGATTGTAAGAATATGTAGGCAGGTACCTACCTATGCAAACAAGAATCAAGTGTAGTAAAATTAATTTCTTCCAGTTCTAGTTGAGCCAGGCAATTAGCTTATCCGGTCAAGCCCGAGCGCCGTGCATTTACGTCCGCAAAAAAAACAAACTGCGTACGAGCGACATAGATAAACGTCAAGACCGGCATGATGTGATTGTACGGACGACGTAAATAAACGTCGGCATGGGTAGGTATTCCATTTTCAAGGGATTTGAATTTAATTACGTAATATCAGCACCACTCAAAAATATTCACAGCCGGAAAGAGGAAAAATCAGCGATTTAGCAGACATTTATTCCGCCAAAATCGGTCCAACCGTTTTCAATCAGCGCACTTTTCAAATTTCCCGCTTTTTTTCTCTCAGGTTCCTGTTGGGCTGTTGAAGGCACCTTTTTTTGCGCGATCGCGCGACATCTGCCGCCCGCCGAAATTTGAATTTTTGGGCGGTTGAAAGACGCGCGATTCAGCCGACGCTTGTTTCACGTGATTTGCTGCATTCGTTCAGAAATGGCGTCGCATTGAAATTTCCTGTCTTTTCCAGTTTTTGCTCAATTTTGATGCGGTTTGAAGCGTTTTGTGGGTATCTTGGCCGTTTTTTTCGTGCGGAGGTGTTTTTTTTTGTTGAAAACATTAAATTATAGGCGATTTTAATGACACAGAGCAGAAATCTGGCTTGAGTGGGCGGGAAATGCATGCATTTCCGATTTTCCCGTTTTTCGAAAATCCTTGCAGATATTATTAATTCCGTCAGGGGCGACATTCCGTGTTTCCGAAACGCGCTGAAAAACATTTTAAAACCAGAATTCGCAATTTCGGGCTTGACCGGTTATGGTGCCATCATTTCTTTTGGATTTGCCTGCCAACTTCACAGAAAATCGGTCACTTTTCACTTGTGCTTTTCACTTTATGCTTGGGATCTCAAAAAAACAAAAAACACAAACTACCCTTCTGAATCGACATTATTGTTTACAGTACGCAATACAAACCAAACACTTTATTTTTTTATGAGTGCGAAATAATTTTCTTACATCAGATATCCAAAAAAGTGCATGGTAAAATATGCAGTTAGAGATTTCTGTTCTTCTTTTTCAGTGCATTGTTGCTTACGTGTCAAGTGAAATCCAGTCTGGTGCATATTTGGTGTCATGTCCCGATGCCCAGTGTCCAAAACATGCCCACTTTCAGATGGCTGAGGTAGCTGATCTGGTCAGTGAGGAATTGTATGCCAAATGTAAACAGTTCCGATTGGAGCATGGTTAGTTTGCATCTTTTGAATTGTACGTTCTAGCCTGGAAATAGCAATACGGAGGGCATTCAGAAAGTTTTGAGCCTGAGATGGAATGATGAACTTCTTGGTGATTTTGATGCCTTGGCGGCAAAATTTGGTTCATTATAGAAATGTATAAAAATTCTAGTGAATGTGAAAAACATCAGTTTGATCGAAGGTGCATTGTTGGTCAATGGTCATAGGTGAATCTTGCCTTGGTACCCATCACTGACCAAGGGATGATCACCTGGAATTCTCCCCACTTTCCGAGTGCGTTCAAAAGTTTGCAACACCAATTGCAGTTTCGAAATTCGACCAAAAATGCACCTTCGATCAAACAGATGTTTTTCACATTCACCAGTTTTGTCTGTTTCTGACTTTTGTGCAGGTCTTTTTGAAATGGCCATAAAATAAAAAATCAACAATGCATCAACCTGAAAATTCGCATACATTTTTATAATGAACCAAATTTTGATGCCAAGGCATCAAAATCATCGAAAAATGCATCATTCCATCTCAGGCTCAAAACTTTCTGAATGCCCTCCGTACCTGCCCACCTACATTCGCTTAAATCTCAAATTTGACCTTGCCCATCTCTACCTAAATACAAGTTTAAAAAGTTATAGAAAAATGCACATAATGATACAAACCAGCTGAAAATTTGCATGCAAAAAGGAAATAGCAGTGGCAGCCAAGAAAAGCATGATCGGGGTGGTGAAGTTTCCGGACTCACAAACAATGGTGACCTTCTGGGAACTTTTTAATGACCTTCGTATCGTGTTAAATCAGTCATGTCCTTCCACAACACACATCTATCTTTTATGAAGAACCAATTTAGGCATTTTCATGCACGTACTGCTGTAAAGCAGTAGGTAGGTACAGCCTGCACGGACAGAGGTGTTTTATAGATCTTGCTGTCCCATGCAATTCAAAATGTCCTTCCTTTTCCAGATGTTGAGTGTGATAAAAATAAGATATGGTGTCCCAGGGCTGGTTGCAATACGATCTGTCACATTTCCTGCTCCTCCTCGAAGACCTCTCGTTTCGATGGAGCTGTCTCCACTTCACGGAATCACTCCAGCTCAAAGCACAAGAAGAAAAAGAAGTCAGATGGCAGAACATCAACAAGCCATTCAAAATCGTCGGATTTATTGCCAGAAACGGCAACTGCCGACTGCCAACAGCAGCAATCCGAGCCAGAGAAAGTGCTTTGTCCAACTTGTACGTCTGAGTTCTGCTCAGTCTGTCTGTCCGATTGGCATCCAGATCAGTCGTGCAGTTCAGTCATCAGGCGTCCGGAGTCTTTGTTGATGCTTCCTGTTGACAACGAAAACATCAAACGATGTCCGGTTTGTCAGGTGCCAATTGAAAAGGATGCTGGCTGTGCACAAATGTTGTGTAAAAAGTGTAAACACGTTTTCTGCTGGTACTGCTTGACTCTGCTCGACGTAAGTGCTATTCCTTTTTGTTTTTACACTCTCACAAGTAGGTAGGTAGGTGCTCAGTCGGGGGAAATCTGTGGAATTGGTTATTGGGGCCTGCACGGGGTAAAAAAAACAGCCTGGAGGAAACCAGACCCAACCTGACCTGACCAAGGTTGCGTGACCAAAAATGAGCAAACCGATTTTTTGCTCAGCCTGCAATAAAAATAGAATAAGAAAAATAATAAAGCTGGAAGTAAAACAAGAAAATGCAAATAGGAAGCCATTTGACGATGTCAGCAGGGTATTCGTACAAACTGATTGCATAACATGACATTGGAGAAAAGGTACACTCTGCACCATCCGCTGGTGCCAAAGGGGGACACAATTATTATTGCACGGCTCAGAGTATGGCTGTTTTCTGAAAATGCTCCCCTGTGATCGTGCAATTGTGTCCTCCAAAGAATGAAGACTCAAAAAATGGAGGCTGTTCAATCACAAATTGTTTGTGGATCCAATGGGTCCCCAGGGCATCCCTACCCTACTTTGTGGATTTTGTGGGTTTGTGTCAGGAAATTTGGGGTAACTGTTACCCCAAATTCCCTGATACAAACCCACAAAATCTTTACAACTTTCATGTTACTAACAGCAAAATGTCATCTCTAAATGTTTTGTTTTTTCATAGTTCTGTAGGGACTCACATACGTACAAACGACTGGGGCACGTACAATAAAATTACATTGGGTTCACCCCCTCGGCCACTCTTTTGACCCATATCTGGTGAATCCGGGGTCGGATCACATTTTGTCACTGAACAAGCTTTCTTCATGTTGCCGTGAGGAAACAATGGGGTATGTTTGTTGGTGTTTTTCTAGAACACCATGCACAAGTTTTGTCCCATTGTTACGGGCATCACCCTACCTACACATTCATAGAAATTTGTGTTCAAAACGTCCGACTCCCAGCAGATTTTAACTGTTATCTCACAGTAGCATGTTAGTTATGAGAACATGGGCTAGGTGCCTACACACTTGCAACACTCGACTTTGTGGTTTTTATGTACGCCTATGCTAGGTACATATACAATTTTTAACTCCTTACGTTGCTCTATCTTTGCACACAAATTGGGTTGCTGGAAGGTCCGCCATGTTTAGTGGACTGATTTTTTGTTTTGCATTTTTTCTTTAGTTATCCTGATAGTTGTGCACCTTGGCATGCCGGATGAAACAAAGGGTAGGTGCATTTTTGGAAAGCTCATTGTTGCATTCACCAGCGCAGTCTCTCTGCTCTTTCGGAAAACATGCTCTAATCAGATGTGATGGATAGAACATTGTTTTCTCCTCCAGAATAGCATGACACCACACCACTTGCTATTTTTCCATATTCTGGTTGACTTGATGCCATTCACACTTCTATTTTTTTTATTGTCTTGCTCAAGGTCTGAAAATCAAATAAGCATTATGGTGCTGGAGGTTGTTCCATTTTATCAATTAGGTATTCTCAGGGTCATCCATCACTTTCTTTCCCTCCAGGATGATTTCTTGCTTCATCATTATGATCACGGTCCATGTAAAAATAAACTCGGCCACTCCAGGGCATCCGTCCTCTGGCACCGAATGCAAGTGGTCGCCATCTTTGCTGGTTTCGGTGTACTGTTGCTGATTGCGTCACCATTGCTGCTGGTCACTGCACCTTGCCTGCTGTGCTGCCGTTGCAAAGTGTGCGCTAACTCATCCGGTGACAACGATGTTGACGATGATGTTGAGGCAGCATTGAATGCTGACGACGGAATCGTTGACGATGACCGTGAACGTCAGAATGCTATTTTAGAAGAACTGTCGGCCAATGCAATGTCATACTCAAATGTTTCGTAGCGCTGACTGTTTTTTCTACTCTTTCTTTCGTGAATCTGTCGAAATTCTCAACACTTACCAATGGCCATTTTGATCTGATTCTTTATTTTTCGTAAAAGTATTGGTGATCGACATTGATTATGTTAGTGCATCAATGGCGAGATTATTTTTCTTGTTGCTCCATCGCTGGTCAGTTGCCTTTGCCTGCTTGCTTAACTCTGTAGTACATCGTTTGGTGAGGCTGGAGATTAAATTGGTGTTGTGTCGACTGACACATAACACTGGTAGGTGTAGCGGGTACAAAAATAATTCGATGTGGTTTATCTTTAGAATAGTGATTTATTAGGAAAAGAAGGAACCAGAATGGCAAGCCACTTTGCTCAAACACAAGATCGCATTTTTTCTCCATGGCAGCAAGTCGATCCTGCACACTTGAGATCCGCCCAGATAACCACTGCTGCTTCTCATTCCTACTGAATAAAAGGGATGATCAGGATGTGTGACCTTGTTCTGTTTTTGACTGACCTGTTTGAGATGCTGCAGTCCACCCCTGTCATGCCAGGTTGGTGCAACCTGTGTTCTGTAAAAGCTGATTTACTCTACTGTAAGGTGACATCCACTTCGTGCCTTAAAGATCTCCAACAAAATGAATCGGATCACGTGAGCTTATTTGTTCCACATTGTGGTGGTAATGGCATGGCGTTTGGGATTCAAATGTCACATCAAAAGTGCCCTATGGAGTGATATTTTGGCCAGTGACAATACCTTGTCACTGGACACTCAACTGACTCAGTCAAGTTGCAAATTCTTTTGTGTTTTGATGTACATTTGCAAGTTCACCAGGTTGTTGTGCCATGGTGTTGGTGCGTGCAATGTTACTCCCCACCCACCCAGTGGAACCAGTGTGATACAAAAGCAGCTCACAGATATTGGGCATCAGCTTGATTAGATGTCTTTTGATGACTACGCAGGACAGAGGAGAAGGGGAGGGGAGAGAGGGTGCAAAATAGCTCGAAATCAGGCTACCATGTGCAATACGGTTTTCATTAACTTTTTCGTCAGAATATTAGGCTGTGTCTAGCAAGGGCTTTTTGCTTACTCTTATGTAAACTTCATTTGTTCTAAGCTTCACCTGTGTGATTTGTTGTTTTTTGTATTGATGATGACATATTGAAATAACAGGAGCAATTGATAGGTTTGTAGTGAATTATTTAAAAAATGAAGGATGAGTATTGTAAAGTGTACACGATGTGAAATACGAAATACCATATTTTCTCTCATACCACTCTTTCTCCATCATCTCTCATACCTTCTACCCCTCACCTCCTCCCCTCTCTCTCTCTCTCGTAGCAAATGTACTTCATGTGTTTTTGTTGTGTCGGCTGGCACACATTTTGGGAAACGTCTTTTTTTCTTGCGTCAATCATGTTGCACTAATTAGTTCATTCAGCTCCAGTTGGAATCTCCCACCACCTTCCCATCTCATCCCCTCCCCTCTGTCCCTGAAAAAGATATGCAGTCGATGAAAAAGATACCCAAAACCCTAAGCTTGAAAAAGTCAATTCCATGTTCAGAGGCACATTTCTCAACGATAGAAAAGGAATACTGTTGTCCATAGAAATAAAATTTTCCAACAAATTTCATTTCATAAATTTTTTTTATTAGAATTATGTTGGAAAATTTTATTTCTGTGCACAACAGTATTCCTTTTCCATCGTTGAGAAAGGTGCATCTGAATGTGAATTGACTTTTTTCAGGGTTAGGTTTAGTGGCTTTCGTGCGTACGACCGATGTACTGACAGTTGTAAGAAGTACCTATTATCGGGGTTCAAAATGCAGGAAGCACTCAGTTTGCGTGTCACACTTTCACATGTTCAAAGGGCATGATGATTTGCTTTTAAGGGGGCACCCAACCACCATGTTTTTGACATTTCAGACATCTTAAAAAACTGGGGTGCTTGATGCTTCATTTGGAAGTGGAGGGGAGGAGGGGGGACAGTCTGAACTTGTCAGATGCATTCATGAAAGATCCGTTTCAACCAGATGATTGTGAAGAGTTGGGCTTATGGTTGAGACAATCATTGGGGATGGTGGCAAGCTGAGGTGTTTGGTCTTAACATCTTGTTTTCGACTATGCTTTTGCCCAAGCGGCCTAGCTAATGATTGGCTTGGTTTTCACGTAATAGAAATGTTACAATAGAGGAGACTGACTCATGCTTACCTTTATCTCCTTTCACATCTTGCCTCTGGCATTATTTTCTGCTTTCTTTTCTTTTCTTTTTTTGTGTGTTTTTATGTGACATTTCCTGAAAAGTTGACGCTTACAAAATTAATAAGGCTTGATGTCACAAAGAAGATGCATTAAAATAAGGGCTCCATGCCCACGAAACCAGGTGTATGTAGGCCTTACAGGGTTGCCACCCACCTGGAAAATCTGGGGAATCCGGGGAATAGAGGGAGAGAAAATGGAAAATCTGGAAAATTCAGGAAATTGATGGAGAAAAAAAGGAAAACCTGGGAAATCTTGGGATATTGAAAGCTTCGTTCTTTTTCTTGCTCACCTTGGATGGCAATTCAGCCTCCAGAACAGGAAATTTTAATCCAATATGAACCCCAAATTTCAAAATTTGCTGCCCCCAATCGGTCAGTGCCCAGATACTGCTGCATTTGGAAGACCTGGAAAAACCAGAGGATTCTGCTGTGGAACACAAAAGTAAGTGGCATTGCTGATAAAATTTTCCGGAAATTACAGCTTCGTTTCTGTCTGTCCTCACACTTCATCAGTTGCCACATGAGAGGGCGCCCGATGGTGGTGGCAAGACGTGTCCGAAATTCCTGGGACCGGATCAACCACAAAAAAGAACAGATAATCTTCTGTTAGGAAATAATATTGAAAAAGAAGAATTGCATTTGTCAAAACCAAACACCATGATCTCTGGGACAAAGCCGCCCCTCTGCAAAAAAAGATAATATGCGCATCGAATGCAAATAACAACAAAAGTAAAAATTCTAACCGGATATACCACGGAAAATTCTGTGGATTTTGAGTGGCAACCCTGGAAGTTCAGTTCTTTTGAACATGTGTGGCTCCATTGGAATGTCATCCTGGATGAATCATATCCTCATTGCCTGTAGCAGACAAGAATTTTCGTTGAGAACCATCACAATTTGCTCT
>JASGXE010010161.1:0-14975 GCA_030068105.1 Sinentomon sp. SZTP_YWyxl
TAAATTTAATTTCTTAGCTCGTGTCTTTATTTTCCCTCTGGACAAAAGACAATCAGTTCCAAAAACCGCAACTTCACTTTATACTCATTTGTGGACATTTAAATATCTCATGCGTGAATTAGTGAACACATCAATATATCATATACCTACATACGAGTATGCATTCACAAATATGTCCACGACACTTATGGCAGTGATTATGAAATTTTGCATCCAAAATCTGCATCTGTTGACTTTTTGAATAGTCAGTCTGCCTGACAGGGTTGTTTTCCGGTGTTGGTTGGTATCGTCAGGCGAATGGAGGTGTTTTACTATTTCTGTTTAGTCCAAGAAACCACAAAAGCGTTAAATACAGCCTGGCAATTTTGTAGACTTTCCATTGTGCATAAGGGTGGATCGCATCAGCCGCCTGATGTCAATAGGCAAAATGCTTTAGCTTGCACGTGGACAGGTAATTTGAAAATTTGCGGCAGTAATGCCAAAAATTCTTCAGCGGAGGGTGTACACTGTGGGGGTTTGAGCTGCGAAGATGCTAAGACCTCTCCGGAGACAGAGTTAAAAACGGGCTGTCAGATTTTTACAGGCCTTCTCGGAAAAGTTGGCAAACGCAATGATTGACATTTACATAGATCGTCAAGCAACACACACACGTCTGAGATCACGTTAATCCATTCTGAACGACGCCGAACTTGCCATCACAAACGGCTACCGGCGTCAGGTTTTGACAATTTAGGTCTATCTTCGGGTATTCGCCAAACTATATTCTCCAGCAGAAAAGATACGTACACCAGGGGGGCGCTAGGGTCAATAATTTCCCTCTGAATTCCGGCTGACATCGCCACAAAACATGGGCATTCTTCTTGAAGAATGCAACCCGCATAGCATAAAATCAAATGAATTTTGCAGATGTAGGGGCCCATTTGACTCTGTTACGGAGTCATTATTATTTCTGTGTCTGTACTCGTACACATACTTGAAATGATGTCGAGAACGACTAAACTGGATTTAAGCACTTCGTGTTTTGCCTTACTTAAGTCTTCTTCGCTGGATAATCTTGTGACAGCGCCTGGATGTATGTGCGGCCAAATTCTATTGGAAGAAGGAAAGCGGGAAATAGACCATTTACTTTTCCGGGAGAATTATTGAAAATCAATGCTGGTCGCAGATCGAATGCTTTTTCTGGGTCGGAATTGGGAGAACGAATAGTGAGTGCATGATGGTCCAGATAAACGGAGGATCATTTTTACGTCAATCATTCCCGATTCGGTAAAATGTCGGCTGCGGAAAACACCACATTTTGTGACCGAAGTGCGCACACACACGGCTAAAAGATAAACGTTTGCCAGTTTTTTCGCTCTACATATGGAAGGCCGTTCGCAAAATGAGGTTTTCCGCCCGAGAATTCACCGATTCTGAAACAAATTATGAAAAGATGTCCTCATTTATTAAACATCAGTTCACATTAATTGGTGAACATTGTCGCCGTTAGGCCCGTCAGATAATCATGGATAAAATCAACAAAATGGCAAAAGAACTAGGTTATAGAAGTTACACAGATGTTTCCCGCGCAGTGGCCATTTAGACGATAAGCGACGAGCTTGCAGGGAGAGAATTCCAGTTACGGATGGTGCGCGGAAAAAAAGAATTATAGTATTGAGTATTTTTTATAAGCAGTGCAGAGATATGAAAGGAATGCTGGCTGCGGCGAGGCGTAGGAACCCTTGCAAAACCAGGTGGAAGATTAATCAAGCACTGGCGTGTTACCAGGATTTTTCGAAGAAGAGCCACTCGACGATCCTGTCTACGTTGGACTAAGGTATCAAGCCCTAAGTCGCAAAGCATGGACGAGACAGAAGACTTCCTGTAGTAATTATTAATTATGTAACGGGCCGCAGTTCGTTGGACTTGTTCAAGGTTGTGAATCTGAGATACTAAGAAAGGATCCCATAAACAGCAGGCATATTCGAGATGTGGAAGAACGAGGGCCTTATAAGCTTTAAGTTTTGCATCAGGGTTGGAATTACGAAGATTACGATGTAGGGATCCCAGTACACGTCGGGATTTAGCAACCACGTCGTCAATGTGCTGGGACCAGTCAAGGGTAGAAGTGATCAGTACTCCAAGATAAGTGACCGAGTCGGATGAATTAAGAGTCACTCCATCAAGGCTGTAATTGAGTGAGTGCGCAACCATTCCAGAAGGCCTCGTACGGCCCTTTCGGAAAAGAACTGAAATACATTTTGTGATGTTGACTGACATACACCACTTGGAACACCATTCTGAGATTGAGTTCAGGTCTTGCTGCAACCTAATGGAGTCAGAATCAGAGAGGATTGGCTGATAAAGCACGATGTCATCTGCATAAAGTCGAATGGAACACGAAACCGAAGCGACAATATCATTAATATACACAAGAAAAAGAAGAGGGCCGAGAACGCTGCCCTGCGGCACACCCCGTCCAACTCTGACACGCTCATCAGACACCGTGTCCAGAATTTTAACTTTTGCGGAACGGCCAGTGAGAAAAGATTTCAAGAGTCGTGATAAATGTGAAGGGGGAGAAAGTGCGTCAAATTTTGCCAATAGTAAAGCATGCGGCACGAGATCGAATGCTTTGGACAGGTCGATGAAAATGGCGTGAACCTCAACGTTCTGTTCAAATGAGCAGTGTATGTCTTGCACAAAAGAGATTAACTGGGTCTCACATGACAATCCTCTTCTGAACCCATGCTGGTGATGGTGCAGGAAATCAATGCTATCTAGGAAGTTTCGGATTATGAAACCAAGGTGCTGCTCAAAGAGCTTGGCGCAGGTTGAAATTGAAGAAATGGGACGATAATTCCTAGGGTAATGGCAATCGCCTTTCTTTGGGACAGGAGTGATGAGAGACTCTTTCCAACCCGAGGGAAAGATTCCTGTGTGATAAATCTGGTCGAAAAGTGCCGTTAAGTAAGGTGCAATATGAACCGATAATCCTTTGATAAGAGTGGGTGGTATTCCATCTGCACCAGGCCCCTTCCTGCCAGATAGACGACTAATAAGTCTGACCAGATCACGCGGTGTGCAGAATATTTTGTAGTGAATTTCAGGTGAGTCACAAATTTCTTGTGGAGAAGAGAGCGTATGCTCTCCAATGGCACAACCTTCAGCAAAGAGTTTAGTGAAAATTTTCAGCTCAGTCCGAACGTCCGTGACAGTTTCCCCGTTAAAAACCAGTGTTGGAGGAGATGGTGATTTTTTCTTGCTTTTAATAAATTCCCAGAACCGCCTAGCGTTGGGAGAACTCACAGTAGATTCGATAAAACGAGCGAAAAGGAGTGAATTCAATGAAGCTGCTCTTTCCTTTAGTTCCTCGAAGGTTTTCTGAAAGGAAGGATTCAAGGGAAATTTTTTACGAAGAGCGCCAAACTTACGTTTCTTTTGATAAAGTTGCGAAAGGCTTTTATTCACCCACGGATAAGCTGCACATTTTTTGGAAACAGAAACCGGGATCAAATCCATGAACCGACGCAGCAGGCAAAGAATGAAAGTCCATGAACTTTCAGGAGAATTACGTTCGTAAATATTGGCGAAAAGAGCTGAAACGCGCTCGCTTTTCAACTCATCTGAAAACGCTCCCCAGTCGGCGCGATTCATGTCCTTGAAGGTCCTGCAAGATGGTGATTTTGATGCTCTTGCAAGGATATGGGAGACGTTAAAACGCACAGCCAGATGATCCGCTATACCATCAAGAGGCCGCCAATGTCCTCTTTTTTTGCTCCGCCCTGTGCCGTTACTGGCAGAAGGGGTGAGCAAATGCCGAGAAGAGTGACTGAAGGGGATAAGAAGAAAGTTTGACGGATCAATGGCCATTTGTTTGTTTGTTTGTTTGTCTCTTGTTTCATTGGAAGTCGTTTCCGAAGTTTGTTTTTTAAAAAATTGGCCTGGTTCGAAAATCGATCGTTCCTGGGCATTGCAAATTGGATTCTCAAAAGGTGTTGGAGCTTTCCGACTCCACCCTAAAAGGGTACACTGACCCGGGACCCAAGAGTGTATAGGAACTTAAAGACGTCAGTAGATCAGCAGGGCCAAAAAATGGACTTATTGGAAAGAGTTCCAAAATTGGTTTTGCTTTCTAAAGTTGCACCCTCTGTTTTCCGTGAAGGTGACTCTCACGAATTCGCTAATGCATTGAATCACCAGAAATCCCTTCCATTTTCCGCTTCTAAACGTACTTTTAATAATAAATATACCTAACTAAAATATCACAAAAAAGTCCGCATTCAAAAAATCATTGTTTTAATGGCACCATATCAGCTATCGGGCCATCGCCACACTGAGTATTTGCATGTTTGAAGCCACATTGCGTGAGTTACGATTCTGATAGAAAGGTATCTTTTGAAAAGAACAAGTTCACATGGAATTTATGTAGCATAACACTGAATAGGCTCTACTCGTGCATAATTTTCGCGAGGGAAAGCAATGAAGGCGGCTTTGGAGAAGAGAAAAATAAAAATACCTGACCGTTTTCCACATCCAAGGATTGCTGCTGTTTATACTATAGCATCTACACATCCACTGTTTATACATGCATAATGTGTCTGCGTCTTTGTCTTTTGACTTTGTTGATCCGCGATGTGACTTTGTTGATCCACGATGTGACTTTGTTGATCCGCGATGTGACTTTGTTGATCCGCTATGTGACTTTGTTGATCCACGATGTGACTTTGTTGATCCGCGATGTGACTTTGTTGATCCGCTATGTGACTTTGTTGATCCGCTATGTGACTTTGTTGATCCGCGATGTGACTTTGTTGATCCGCGATGTGACTTTGTTGATCCGCTATGTGACTTTGTTGATCCGCGATGTGACTTTGTTGATCCGCAATGTGACTTTGTTGATCCGCTATGTGACTTTGTTGATCCGTGATGTGACTTTGTTGATCCGCGATGGGACTTTGTTGATCCGCGATGTGACTTTGTTGATCCGCGATGAGAATCAAAAGGACTTTAAGAATGAGCTCTATTCGTATATAAACGCGTATTGTTACGTGTATATGGTATGACATCCGGTATAGGTGTGCTAGGCGTGTGCCTGTAAATCTCCAGTTGAAATTCTAGTCAGGCAGCATTTCCGATGCGCTTTTAGTTTGTCTTATCGGAGTTCCCAAATGACTGAGAATAAGCCGCGCAGAAGAACCAGAGCGTGGTGAGAGCAGCTGAAACTTCAGTTTACTGAACGTCGCTTTTGATTGCAAAAGCGGTTCAGCCAACCACCACAGGCCAAACCAGCTATAGGCCTACCAGTATCTGGAAGACAGTTGTTTAGGGTCCTTAATTTGCAGAAAAATGGTAAGTCGACCTGGTGCACAAGTTTGCAAATGCAAGAAAATCCGAACTTGGGTTTTTAACAGCGCGTGAACGCATTTCATATGCGAGTAAACAAGGAAGGATTTTCTTCCAGTAAAACAACCGTGCGTAAGTAAATATGCTTGACAATTATTGCAATGTTAACTGAATTGCTAATTTCCAGCGATCTCCCTTTTGATGTCAGAGTGAGAAAAAGAAGACACTGATGATGAGTGGAAGAGAAATGGAAGGCGGGAATGCTCGGTTCGTGAGCAAAGCAGCTTAAAAACTAGTCAGTTATATCTCTGGCTCTATTCCCCATTGGAACTCTCCCTCGGGTTCAACTCAATAACCAATTCATTTTTCGCAAAAATGGAAAGGAATAAGCGTTGTGCACAGAAATTAAATTTCAACAGCACAAATCAATCTATATTGAAATCGCAATTTAGTTGAACGTGAGGGTGAGTTGCAATCAAAGGTAGATATATTCGTACTTCTACGATGCAGTTTTTCTTTTCATTTGACTCTTCCCCCAACATTGGGATGCCATAAACAACTGTGCAACGGAACAACTAAAGGGACTGTTCCCTTTAACCTAGAGCACAATGATTTGAACACAATAGAGCGTAATCACCATTGCAAGTGGTGATAAAACCACAAAGGATTTTATATCCTTCATATCTACCTTGATCATATGTTTTGATATCTTGATTTACGTAAGACTGCTTGCCGTTGACTTCTTATTTACTCAGAAATTGACAGATTTTTGGACTCAGACAGACTGCATGTTGACTTGTCAGCAATTGAAGAACGACCTCTTCCAAAAAACTTAAACCGAACAAATATTCTCTTATTCACTTTTGTAGTATCGATTAAAGTTAAAGTTAACCCTTCTGTACGAAATCTGTCTGCACCGTTTCTTTACACGAAAGTTCATTACATCTTTCATTCTTTTTTTTCTTCCTACCAGCTTATGTCATTCTTTCATTGTATTTACCACTCGCTTCACATTTATTGTAAAAAGTTATTATTTTTGCTCGTTATAATTATGTATTTGCACCAAATTAGCAAATTAAAATGATTGATTGATTGATTGAAATGTTTTGTATGTGACCAAGCATTATCACCGCAACCCTTTTCAACATTCATGATGGGAGTTATTTTTGATCGTAAACTCGACTGGTCGATGCAAATTGCAACCGAACCGATCCAAAAAAGCAAAGAGTGCTCTGTGACTTAAAAGGAACTTTAGGAAGTGTCCCGCTAGAATACGTGGAATTTCCTATCTTGCCTTAGTCCTGTTTTGGAGTATGCTTCAACATCCTGAGGCCCCTATTTCGCTTACAAATGTGCGTCGTTGGAACGCATCCAGCACTGTGCCATTCCAACGCCATTGACTGCTCAAAAGTTAAGCCGCTTTGATCAACAATTGATCAGTTCCCTAAAAACCGTAGGAACCAGCATTTTTCCAAGCTTCATTTCTTTTTCTCTCCTTGTTGTGTACGAATATACACTTGAACATTCGTTGTGTATGTATTATAATTAAGGAAACCCATAAAATACAATTCAATTCAATTCAATTTTGTACCAGACGGTGAAACTGCCATCCAATCCAGGTTCAATTCCAAGTTCCTCTTCTCAAGTTGGTCATCTGGCAGGTCATCATTCGCTCCAAAACCCGAGACATCCATCGCCAGCCCATTTTCGTTGCCCTGTCTGTCGCATGACCGCGGGTTCCCGTCGAAGTCGCAGCCATCCAATTCGTTTGCCCGCCTGCCCTGAGTCGTCATCATCCATTTCTTCTGGCCCGCTCCACTGAGTCGTCCTCCGTTGTCCATTTCACCGGCTGCCATGAGTCGTCCTAATCCAATTTGTCCATGGATTCCTGTTGGTTTAATGTCTCTTCCTTGCAAGCGAACTTCATTGCATTGCACTATGCTATTTGTCGCACGATTGAAAAGTTACTGTTTGTTTTTCAACTGACATGCAGCCATTTCTTCTCTTTCTTTAAAGAAGCTGTAGACATCGCAATTGACACAGATATACCTATTCCACGCTTTGGGCTCTCGATCTGCAGTGAAAGGCCGTATACCTATGCCTCATTTGGAACCCTTACACGTGATGGTCGGGCACGTGTGTTTACCATATAGAACTGTCCATATAATTCATGTGGTTCTGCCATAACCAACAGGTGCAGGCAAACTTACTGTTTTGAATTCATGGCCTGAAGTCATGGCACGTAGTAGAAATGAGGCTATTTGGTTGCGGAAAACGAACTCGATAATATTCCGGTCAAAAGCGTTAAGTTGAGCCTGAAAATGAGCCGCGACGGACCGAAAGTTTCCCATAACGGCGTTGATATTCGCGGTTCGTGAATAGGAACAGCGTATAGGAGACCCTTGGCGAGATCCTAGCCTCTGGAGAGGACCTATTATAGCCCCTGAGAGAGACTTGCATCCAACGGAAACGCCGCCGATTCAGGAAAGACCAAACCGCTTGAATTTGTGAATTTCAGCCCCGCATATACCCGAATGCTTATTAATTCATTCAACCGAGACCGCATGAAGTGGAATGATTTAAAGCTCTTGAAAAGGCGACATGTATACAGGCTATACAAAAAAAGTTGTTACATTCACATCAGGCGAATGAATGAGATATGAGGACTTTCATCTGCGCAAAATGCTTGAAGTTTCATTGCATTACCATTCATTATCGGCCATTGCCTTCTTTCTCTAAACACCTTTTTGCAAAAATTTTTGTGTACTGTTTACTTTGTATACAGTAGATTATTTTAGTCGTGCACATGCTGCGAGCTTTTGGTAGCAAAATTGCATTGCCCCCTTCGGTACCAGATGAAAATGCCGATCTCGAGCATCATCAAAAAAGTTCCAACAAAGCGATACTCGTTTTTTATTTGATGAGTTAGAAATTATTAAAATTTCTGCTCTTCTCTCTGTTGAATTGTTGTCCTGTTTTATAGAGAGAAAGTCATTATTCGAAAGGTACCTATGCAGACAATTTGAGGAGTTGTTCCTCATGCCAGTACAAACAAAAGTGAAAGAATACATTTTTGGAAAACGCACCCCGTCCGGGATTTTACACCACGAAAAGCCCCCGTGGGCCATTTTGGGGACCCGAAAATCAAAACCATCCAAAATTATTGAAATTTACAGAGTTTGTTCCTCATGCCAGTTCAAACGAAAGTAAAAGAATAACTTTTTCCGAAAATCCACTCCTTCGGGGATTTTTCACCACGAAAACCCACTCCTTTGGGGATTTTTCACCACGAAAAGCCCCCGTGGGCCATTTTGGGGTCCCTAAAATCAAAACCATCCAAAATGATTGAAATTTGCAGAGTTTGTTCCTCATGCCATTTCAAACGAAAGTAAAAGAATAACTTTTTCCGAAAACCCACTCCTTCTGGGATTTTTCACCACGAAGACCCACTCCTTTGATAATTTTTCACCAGGAAAAGCCCCCGTGGACCAATTTGGGTCCCGAAAATCAAAGCCATCCAAAATGATTGAAATTTGCAGAGTTTGTTCCACATGCCAGTTCAAACGGTTCATGCATGTTCGTGTGAAACAACAAAAGGGGTTTCATTGTCAGAAATGAAAAAATGAGGGTGTAATCACGTTTTACACATGAAAAATGAGACACATCAGTATTTTAATGTTCGAGGAGACTCCCTATTTTGTTTTCATCATCGTGTACCTAAAAAGAAAATAATTTTTGGCATTTTCATTTTTACGCACAAAATGTGGGGTCTTCTTTCTCAGTTTTAAACGGGATGCTATCATTTCAAGCAATACAGGCGGTAATATTCTTTTCAGCCAGGAAAAAGGACAAGCATATTCGCCGAGCGGCGAGAAGAAGAAGTATTTTCAGTGTTTGAAATCATTTACCCATCCGAAAGGAACTTTCAATTCGATAAGAACAATTTAAAATCATCAACTTACAGGCTCTGTCACAAAAGTTTTTGCTCAAAATGAGCTCCGTTTTCCTGCAGACAACGGAACAATCGCCATTCAAATTCTTGTCGGACATTACCGAATGTTTCTGTAGTAATTTTACGGCACTCTTGCTCAATTTGTTGTTGGAGGCTTGCAATTGAATTGGGTGTGAAATCAAAAAATCCCTATATATCCCTGGAAATCCGTGGGAGTCGCGGCCTCTTCCCCGCTCAAAAACAAAACGATGCTGCCATGTCGCGTTTTCTATTGTCAAGAAAATTGTCGAATGGTGTTCAAATTCAATGATTTTGGTATTTTTGGAAAGTGGAAGACTTATTCCCCAACAACTCTTCCGCAGGCCGAAATCATGTAATGGAAAAAATCGCACAATCTTTGAAAATACCTGGCAGGAACCTGGAATTTTATAACACCGAAACTGGAGCACTTTTGTTCCTCAAATGGTTTCAGAGGTTTAACCAAAAAAAAAAAAGGTTTGGATCATCACACATGTGGGAAAGTGCTAATGTTTCAGCTTTGCAACCTACGGCCAGACCGCATCTAAGCAAATTAACCTGGGCGACAAATGAAAGAAATCACCAGAGAGCGACAATAGCTTTTTTTGTTTTTTTCACATGTCAAGAAAAGCAGCCCACATGGTGTGCTGCCGCCTTTATACGTGGACTTTGCTGTGAACTTTGCTGGCTGACGTACAGCATTTCAACGAATCTCGCTGCAGGCTATGGAACCAGTTAGACGCCGGGCCCGATATAAGAGCAACTCGACAATAAAAGTTTATTTTGTGTGTAGTAGGTATAGGTAAGCGGTAAGGTATAGGAAGGTAAAGTCTTACTGCCAGCAGCAAATATTCCATACTGAAAAGAAAAAAAAAAGACAAACACAGACGGAAATCAACAACAGAAATACGAAATTGACCGGTAGTTGAGACACCCTGTACTTTCTTGTCGTGTTCTTTTAGTGAGTCACACTGATATGCTTGTCCGAATTGAAAGACCTTGAACACCAAAATCAATTTCATGTGAAAACGAAATCAAACCCAAAGTGGGCAGAGCACAACGTGAGGCAAATTCTGTGTTCCCGCAGAACTGAATAGAGTTTAGGACAATTTTCTCTTCAATTTCTACATGTTTGTCACTGTGGGAAAACTGCAATTTGATTGAGGGTACAGACGTGTTCCCTCTGTTTTTCTTTCATTTACTGCACTTGGGGGAGTCCATCAGCATTGGGCATGCCAATCCAGCTCGATTTTGCTTCGTGAAAAAAACTTCGCACTGGCCAAAACCAGCCAACGTCGCTGGATACTTTTTACCACTTCAAACTCAGATGAACTCTCAGAACAGCACGCTTGTAAAGCACAACATTGTGATAAACCTTCAGGGGCATGCAGACATGTTGAATCTTATCTCCCGACTTCAAACATGAAGGGCGACAGTCTTAAGGATTGCTAAGACTTCCGCTGGAAGAGATACATCAGAAATCATCAATTCAGTTAAGTGTTTTTCTCCTTCTTCCGCTGCCACTATAAGGACTGCCTCGCTCAGTGAAAACATGCTCTCTCAGTTCAGATTCTGACAACATGCCAACAGGACTTTTCAAACGAAGTGTTTCCTTCCATTAGGTATTAATCTGTTGTCTGCCACCCAGAAAGTCCCCATAGTACTATTTTCTTCATTTGGTGTTTACCTGTCCATGTGCACATACATACTCGTATAGATGAGCCCAGAATCAGGAATCAAGTTGTTGACTTCTCATTTGTGAAGCCTTGATCGTAAAATCAGTGACCACCGTTCACCCCTAATCTTCCCTTAGGTACCTAATTCTTACCTGGAACTAACCCAAACTCATAACCACCCTATTATCGTTACAAATGTGCGATTTTTTCGTTGTAACATGATTTCGACCCAGAGAAGAGTTGCAGAGGAAGCTTTGAGCTTATCAAAAACACTAAAATCATTGCATTTGGACACCATAAAGAGGTGAAGTCGATTTCATCGTAGAGATCCCATTTTTTGCAGATGGGTTCCTCGGAACAAGCTAATGAAAAACAAAATGGTGGGTCATCAGTTAGGATATCTGATTGTACCTATAATTTTTCTTCGGTACGTTTGTCACTTTTGACGCAACACCACAAGAAAAAGTCGAGTGGCGTCAGATCAGGCAAACGGGCAGGCCAAGAAACGAGCCCACCGAGGCCAATCCACCGTTCTGGAAAATTTGTGTTGAGATGTTCACGAACATCGCCAGCAAAGTGAGCGGGGGCTCCATCATGTTGGAACCACATATGTCTTCTATCGCCCAATGGGATATCTTCGAGTTGGCCGGGGAAACTTTCCCCATCAGGACACCAAATACGCTGCACCCGTAAGTAGACCTATTAGCTGGAAGTTCGATAAGCCCAAGAAGAATGTCTCCACTATTCCTATATGAGCATCAATGATGGAATATGGCCTCCTAAATTTGCCTCAGTGGTACCATTGATGCATTCGAAAGAGACAAATGGGAGTCGTTAGGGGACTACATAACTCTTGGGGGTTGGAGCACATTTTTCGAGAATCGCTTTTCATTGGTTTGTTCTAAGAACAAATTTTACAAACAAAACGACTTCACCTCCTAATGCACCCCATGGGGGCCTAATGGGTGCTATAACTCGAAAGTGGGGGTCGGAGCACATTTTTCCGCAGAATCGTTTTTCATTCGTTTGTTCCGAGGAACCCATCTGCAAAAATGGGATCTCTACTATGAAATCGACTTCACCTCCTGAAGCCCCCATGGGGCCCAATTTGGGGTCTTTGGGATGCTATAACTCGAAAGTGGGGGTCGGAGCACATTTTTCCGCAGAATCGTTTTTCATTCTTTGTTCCGAGGAACCCTCTGCAAAAAGGGATCTCTACTATGAAATCGACTTCACCTCCTGAAGCCCCCATGGGGCCCAATTTGGGGTCTTTGGGATGCTATAACTCGAAAGTGGGGGTCGGAGCACATTTTTCCGCAGAATCGTTTTTCATTCGTTTGTTCCGAGGAACCCATCTGCAAAAATGGGATCTCTACTATGAAATCGACTTCACCTCCTGAAGCCCCCATGGGGCCCAATTTGGGGTCTTTGGGATGCTATAACTCGAAAGTGGGGGTCGGAGCACATTTTTCCGCAGAATCGTTTTTCATTCGTTTGTTCCGAGGAACCCATCTGCAAAAAATGGGATCTCTACGATGAAATCGACTTCACCTCCCAAAGCCCCCATGGGGCCCAATTTGGGGTCTTTGGGGTGCTATAACTCGAAAGTGGGGGTCGGAGCATATTTTTCCGCAGAATCGTTTTTCATTAGTTTGTTCCGAGGAACCCATCTGCAAAAAATGGGATCTCTACTATGAAATCGACTTCACCTCCCAATGCCTACCATGGGACCCAATTTGGGGTATTTTGGGGGCTGTAACTCGGAAATGGGGGGTGGGAGCACAAGTCGTTACAGAAAATTGTGGTTCGTATGGGCTTCTGGAATACCGACTATCAAGTATGCCCCACCTTTACTTAACACGCCCTGTAAATCTCAAGACAAACTATACCGAGAAAGTGAAAAATTTTAATTTCTAATTATTTTTATTTTTGTCAACAGAGCATTGTTGAAAATCGAAACTGTTTTTCAGAGCTCTATAGATATGGGACCACGTATGGTCCTATGGGATTGAAGGGGTTAGCGCCAATCAAAACCATCTCAACTGATTTGTTGGATTTTTGCTCATTTTTTAATCATTTGGTTGTTGTGTGTGCTTGCTTCGGGGCGTTGAAGGGCGTTGAAGAGGCGTCGCACTGGATGTGGTCAATTTTTGCTTGGGAAATTAAAAAAAAACTTCACTTTGTCCCGTCATCATAATTCGGCTCTCAATCAGAACGCAAGGTGGAATGGGCCTTTGCTTTCTGACAAAAAGTGGATGTGAACCTCTGTCACGGAGAAATGCGATGGTGTAAAAAAAGTGTTAGGAATTCAGTCATAACGAAAGAAATGCGTATTTGTAGTTCAACTAAGGAGACGACTGGAAGCGAGTAGACGTAACGTTCCGTCAATTCCCAGGCAAAATATTCCATGATTTTCAAATCTGAGGCAGGACCGTCCACTTCACGTCGCCTCCGTAGCCAATCCATATCTGCCTGGGAAATTCGCATGTTACCATTGTCTGACGCCAGGCCGAAACAATCGGCGCGACCCGAGAACATCATGACAGCGACCTTTGCGCTTGTGAGCTTTCTTTGCCACTTTTCGTGGCCCAGCCAAAAGAGGCCTTGGTAACGCTCAACCTAAATGGGCCTAGCTGATGGGCCCGGACAACAGGCTCACCCTGTCCTTGTTCGATGAACGGAATGACAGGAGGTCACCTGGCATGGAATCATATCAGAATAGCAAAAGCATAATCGAGAAAAAAGCCGAAAAAACGATAACAACAACGCGCAGCATGTGCAACACATCGATATCTTACAGTATACTGGTCAAGTCAGTCACGCTTTATCGCACACGTAAGCAAGTTGGAGGCAAAAATGAAATTTATACCAAAACTTAACCTTGAGGAAATTCAAGTTTTCCATTTTTAACTGTTGCAATCCGAAACTTCTATTTCTACTCGAATCACGCAGGGAAGACAAACAAGGAAAAGTCGTGAATGGGAAAGGCATTGATGGCATGACTTTTTTACAGAATCATTTCTTGCATGTTGACAATGATTGTTTCATTGATAACGCATGAATTTTATACGGTAAAAGTTTTACATTTGGAATCGAAATTGAAGTGTATGCGTACTGACCGTTTGTGTTACATCAACAAAGGCTGTAATAAGTGAAAATTTAATTTCTGCGAGATGGAATTTTCGGCTTACGTCGTTTCTACGGGGGGACAATTAAGAGCGGGCAATCGAGAACAGTCAATTCAACTCAATATGCCGGACTATCCAACTCAGGGTCACACCACCTCAGTATGTACAGGGTGTTTAAATTTTAAAAAATAAATCACATGAAATCGCGACGAGAAATACTGTTGTCTCGCATTCATTCACCTATATTCGTACTTTTATTTTCCGTTTTTTGAAATTGAAAATCTGAGGCAATGCCAAACTTGTATGGTTAGGTAAGGTTACGTTAAGTTAGGTTAGGTCAGGCTAGGTTACGTTAAGGTTAGGTTAGTTTATGTTAGTTTGGACGAACTCGGCAATGTGGTACTGTGAACATGTGGAAATGGGATCTAACCTAACCTAATCCTGACCTTACCTAACCTAACCTAACCTAATCCAGCCTAACCTAACCTAACCTAACCGAACCTAACCCGTAAAATTTCAACAATTGACATTCATTATAACGTTTGTATTTTTTATCATGGATGAAAATTTTAAGTTTTATATATTTCCATGTTTTGTGGGTTTCGTTTTTGCAACGAAGTTTCCCCTGTACACATTTAGCAAAGTAAAAATGGCACCGGTACGAATATCAGCAGAACAGAGGTAAGCGAAATTTTCCAGATTGAAGCCACTGTACTTCCGGCCGTATTGCACATGCATTGCAACTGCCCTCAGATTAAACTCAATAGCCAATTCAATGGACAGATGCATCTTTCGCAATACCGGGCAAAACACGGGCGTCCTTTTTCTCCCCTATAGGTTAGATTTGTTTCAATTGGCTTTTTTTTTTTCCCTACC
>JASGXE010010162.1:0-14602 GCA_030068105.1 Sinentomon sp. SZTP_YWyxl
CCCTCAACTGGACTCAGTCTGGTTTAAAGCGCCAAGAGCAAGTCAGGTTTCGAAGTGTTCTGAGAGCCGCGGGCCTCGGGCCTCTGAAGAGAGGTTCGCGCGACACTCGGCAGAAAACGGGTCCTCCGGAGTGGCGAACGGCGCACAGAAATGCAGCCAAAAACAGTTACAAGCTCGACTGCACACTCGACTCGACATATAGACGACACTTTTGCACGCTTTTACATTTTGTAACTCGTCCCGAACTCACGTAGTCGCAGTCGACGTTGACCGTTGTCGTGTCGGTTGACGCAGACGTATAATCGGTAATGGACCGTTGTCAAATCAAAACTACGAAATTCGTTATTCAATACCTGCATCCCGCTAATAATCGCAGACGGCCGCTGAAGCGTGTTTTTGTTTATCGATTTTCCCAAAATTGCAGGACAGCGTTGATTTTCTGCGAGTCGTGCGTCGGAATGGTGATATAGTCAGCAGTTTTTTCTTGCCAAGTGTTTGTGTGATTTTAGAAACTTTTCAGTGACATCTTTTGCCACTGAAATAAGTTGTCTTCAGCAGTCACTGCAGTTCTGGAAAACGGCACAAAAAGCTGCATTGGCGTCCCATCTCCTTGTGAATTCGATCTGACCAATCGAACAAGCGATTGGTCAACACCAATTTCTTCATACCAACACCAATTTTTCGAAATACAACGGAAGCGTTGCGATATTGGCAACACTGCATGCAGAACAGATACAACCACAATTCTCCACAAATATCTTCCGATTCAGCTTTGAGACAGGAATCGAGACAGGAATACTCGCAACACAGGCACAACTGCTTCTTCAGCCTGTTGGAACACATCACAACATCATCTTCAATCTGAATAACTGGAATCAGGCTTTGTTGTCGCCAAATTGCGACAGAGGAAATTAGGCTCCAAGGAAGAATTTCGACTCCAGTAATTTCAACTCCTATAGGACGGAGGAAATCATACTCTAACGGATGAGCATGTCAGAATGGTTGGTTTCAGTACATATGAATACATCTTAAAAGTGTAAAGTTATTTCATGTACTGTGAGCGTCACCCGGTAGTTAGTATTCAGATGCCGATAATGCTTTCATCGAAGAGAGGGTCCAGTGGAAACGTTTTTCGCCGTTGAAAATCAAGAGGTTTCCACTTGTGGAGAGCAGGCGGTGTGAAAGCTTTTCAGCGTCAGCTCCGTTGAAAAATTTGGCACCGGACTTACCAACATTGTTTTTCCAAGGTGAGAAGGGTTGCAAAATGCCAGTTGCGCGGGTTGAAGCTTGGTTGAAAAATCACACCGTTCCCTTGCTTTTCCAGTGATTAATGTCGACCCTCGAAAGGCACTAGTGAAGTGGCAGCCAGAGCTCCATTGCATTGTTGAAGACGGGCGAAGCGACAAGGATGATTTGAGGGACATTGAAGGTTTCACTCCAGTTTCGCGCATTGCAGTTTCGCCCAATTTAATAATTCCTTTGTGTGTTTTTTCGCCGATTTTAGTTTCGCCCAATCCGCAATTTCGCCCAAATCAACAGAACAAAAAGTCAGTGTTTTAATGATCGCTCTTTTATCCACCACGGAAACCACGCCTGCGCACTTGAAAAGAAAAAAGACCATTGGTTCAGCATGGAAAAGGATGCATATTAGGTCACAGTGCCAAAGTCTCGTCTACGACTGAATCCATCACTTCATCTTTCCACCGCATCCACTGCATCCACCGCATCCACCGCATTTTCGAGGAAAGGATTTTGCTGAGTTGTCACCTGCAGCAGGGAGAAGTGTCTTTGCCATTTCACTGCAACAAAGAGACACTAATTTCGCACATAGGTATCACCAATCACGGGTTAGACTTTTCTGGCCGAGGTCTTTTGCTGTGCCCTGTGTGCGTTTTTGCATGTTTGAAACGCTTGAGTGTTAACTGAGAATTTGGGGAATGCTGATTAAATTGCCCGGAGATAAAATTTTCTAAAAATATAAACGAATTTTTAGCATTTTCTGTGTCCTATAAAAATAAGAATGGCAAAGTATATAAAATCTTGCAATAATGTTTGCAACGCGTGTTTGGGTGTTCACTTTTCCCCGCGGGCGAATCTTTAAACTTTGGTTGACAAACGCTTTTGCAAAAATATGGAGGTCTTTCCGGTTTTTGGGTTTCCTGATTTTCTTGGCTCGGGTTTCCTGATTTTATAATTTCTTGGCACGCTTAGGTACAACTGAACAATGTGACTCTGAACACGAGTTTTATGTTTAAATTTGAACCAGTTTTAAGTTCTGACTTAACGGAAACCAGTTAGCACGCGCTGTTCTTGTCAAACATTTGCAAATTTAAATTTATTGGATGTTCTTAATTGAATGTACAAAACCAAAGTTGCATAGTCGGATTATGTGCTCAGAGGCTGATTAAACGCCATCGGCTGGAAAAAGCAAAACTACTATAAAAGAAAGTCATCATCAACTTCAAAGTCAAACAAAATTTCAAAAGTGCAGGCAACGAAAAAATAACTGTCGGGGAACACTGTTTTCACCATTTGACCGTGGCCCCCGTTATCCGAGCAGAAATTAAAGTACTCCATTGCAAGAAAGGTTAAAAATGGAAAGCACTAATTTCTGCGGAGTTGAGTTTTTGTAAAATTGCATTGTTGCGCCATTTGATTACCTAAATGTACCCGACGGTTAATTTTTCTTTGCCTGCACAATGAGAAGTCATAGTACCAGGAGAACTTTTAAAGTAGAGAATTTTGTGGTAGAAATTTTTAAGGCCTGGACAACTTTCCGGCAGTAGCCATCTAATTTCAACAGGGCTTAATGTATCACGCTTTTACACGAGTGCAATGACGTTTTTCAGCGCATTTAACCATTGATTCCAAGATATGATAATGAAATCACACATGCATGCGTGATTCAGAGTAAATCGTTACTACAGACTTCAGAAAGACAGAAGTCTGATGTATAACGATTTGCTTTTTGAAGTCTGTAGTAACGATTTAGAAAATTCTACGTAGAAAATTCTACTCAAACTCAGAATTTTCTGAAGTCTGTAGTAACGATTTGCTTTCTGAAGTAGGTATGTAGCAACGATTTACTCTATCAAAACGACGATTAAAATTTTCTTCAAAATGCTCTCCTCAAAACTAGTTGGTCGTTCTTTCGCTCTGCAAAACCGACCACGTTTTCTTTTTTTGCAAGTGTCCCACTTTTTTGGCTTTGGGGGTGATGCGATCGTGGAATTTTTGCGCGGTCAACATCCGAGTTATTCTTTTTACGTTCTGGCCTCTCGCATTCTGAAAACCTCGTCTACATATCTAAAAATCACTTCCATAATCTTGTTTATTTTTCATCGAGCCACAACAGCCAAAAACACCTTTCGAAGTGCCTCGTCAAAATTGAACGCAGAACATTACCTGCGACATCGGTTTCAGAATTCGATCCTTTTCGCTCTCATCTCTAATTATATGTGTCGTCTGGAAGATAATTCCTGAAATTTCCTGGGATTTTTATTTGCTCTTTCGTTGATGCGCAGGAGATACCAGAAAGAGTTTGTCCTGAAACACCATCACATGTCACTATGTCACTATGAGGCCAGTTGATGGGTTCCCGTATATGGGCCACCATTTGATTTTCTTTTCAAAGGAAATCACATGCATTGGCCCGTTGACACTTTCTCCTGCCATCTTGTGCGCAAAGCGCCCTTTTCGAGAATGTCGTGCATCACGAGAATGTCGTGAATCAAGAGAATGTCGTGTATCACTGGAATGTTATGCATCACGAGGATGTCGTGCATCGCGAGAATGTCGTGCATCACGAGAATGTCGTGCATCTCGAGAATGTCGTGCATCTCGAAAATGTCGTGCATCCCGAGAATGTCGTTCATCACGAGAATGTCATGCATCACGAGAATATCGTGCATCAAGAGAATATCGTGCATCACAAGAATATCGTGCATCACGAGAATGTCGTGCATCACGAGAATGTCGTGCATCACGAGAATGTCGTGCATCACGAGAATGTCGTGCATCACGAGAATGTCGTGCATCACGAGAATGTCGTGCATCACTAGAATGTCGTGCATTAGGAGAATGTCGTGCATGACGAGAATGTCGTGCATCACGAGAATATCGTGCATCACGAGAATATCGAACATCACGAGAATGTGTCGTGCATCACGAGAATGTGTCGTGCATCACGAGAATGTGTCGTGCATCACGAGAATGTGTCGTGCATCACGAGAATGTGTCGTGCATCACGAGATGTCGTACAGAATGTCGTGCATCACGAGAATGTCGTGCATCACGAGAATGTCGTGTATCACGAGAATATCGTGCATCAATAGAATGTCGTGCATCCCGAGAATGTCGTGCATCTCGAGAATGTCGGGCATCATGAGAGTGTCGTGCATCAAGAGAATGTAGTGCATCACGAGGATGTCGTGCATCACGAAAGCACGAGAATATCGTGCATCACGAGATTCTGGTGCATCACGAGAATGTCGCGCATCACGAGAATGTCGTGCATCACGAGAATGTCGTGCATCACGGGAATGTCATGCATGACGGGAATGTTGTGCATCACGAGAATGTCGTGCGTCACGAGAACGTCGTGCATCACGTGAATGTTTGCATCGCGAGAATGTCGTGCATCACAAGAATGTCGTGCACTGCCAGATTGTCATGCATCACGAGGATGTCGTGCAACACGAGAATTTGTTCAAGACATGTCGTGTATCAGGAGAATGTCGTGCATCACGAGAATGTCGTGCATCACGAGAGTGTCGTGCATCACGAGAATATCGTGTATCACGAGAATGTCGTGCATCACGAGAATGTCGTGCATCACGAGAATGCCGTGCATCACGAGAATGTCGTGCATCACGAGAATGTCGTGCATCACGAGATTGTCTTGCATCAACGTCTTGTGAACCTGCATTTTCGGAAAAGCATGATTTCGGGTAGTCCGCCCCCAACCCCTGCCAACGATTTGCCCTGGTACACAGATTATCTAGATCCTGTTTGGTTTTAACAAGCGGAGAGCGATTACGTGGTACTGCTGCTATGATTCTGCCGCAACAAAACTTCTCCACATAACTGGGAACCAAGATGGAAGCAATGGAGTGCGATATGTTCCCGCTGGGATATCAAGAGGGAATGGTAACACATGTTCAACAGTGGGATCCATGTTGTTCAGGATGGTTCCCAATCTCTATAGTGGATCTATCGGGATGCAGCAGTGTGAGTTGGGTCGCATAGGTGCCAAGGTTCCAAATGTCCCTGTTCATCCAAGTCACCCGCAGTGATCATTGCGTTCAATGATCCAGCTCTCATAGATGTCTCGCGTACGATTAAAATGCCACCCAGATCTTACGTAACAAGGAAGTGCTTGAGTTGACTTGCTCACTGGCAATTACCTTTACCAATTTCGTTCACTTCTTGATGCTGCAGCCGCCTTGTGGCCTCAAACAAGGTGGCGCTGGTGCTGGTGGTGTGATTCACTTTCATCTGATTATTTGATTATCGTGTTCAACGCATGGGCGTGAACCTTGGCTTGTCTCGATGGAGTCGACTCCTATGAAGAACGATCCGCTCACCTCTTTCTGCAACCTCTTTCGGCAGACTCAACTGTCTTTTTCACATGTGTGACAATGAGCGAAGATGGTACTGGGTGTCTCAAGTGTCTTCTCACGTGAGACAAAAGGTGTATCGTAACGCTGATTGGCTTCACGAATAACGAGCGCGAGGTCTCATTGTTTTTTGTATGCTGGTATAGCTTTTACATTTCGCATGCCAACATCAGATGCAAGGCACCAAGCGGAATGTGATTTGCAAACGCCATCTCAATTTTAGATGACAGAGAGCGTTTGTGCAAGTAAGCTCGATTGGGGCCTAACATTCGTTTTTTTTACTTTTTTACCAAGAAAGATAAACCTGAACAACCCCTATTCGCTTTTGAGGAATAAAATGCTCTCTGAGAGCCCCTGCCTGCCATCTGATATGTATTTGCGAGAGCGTCTGTGAGGGTTGGGCTAGCAAGATTAGGTAAGGTTAGGTCAAATTTGGGTAGTCTAGGGTGTCTTATAGACTTGGTTGGAGTAGGTTAGGGCTGGTGTCTAGATTAGGTGAGAAAGCCAGTCGGCAGGTTTGATGAGGTCGGGTTTGGTTCGTTCAGCACCGTTAATTTTCCGACTGATGTCTTGAGCGGATAAAAGCAGCAGTCTGTTAGTGCGGAGAATGTATCTAATCATGCATGCGTGCATCCAAGATATGACGCCAGCCATTTTGTTGGTCATATGTCCAACAATGCTGCACCATCGCTATTATGAGAGTAAGCGGGGGACTGGAATATCCAGTCCACTGCTTGAAGTGCTTTTCTTTTCAGCTCGGGATTATACCACGTTTGAATCGCGCAAAACGTTGTTGTCGCAACAATCCTTGTTCTATCGGACCATTTCGGTCGATGCGGACGAAGGTGGAGCCCGATTCTGGGAAGTTTGTTGATTCAAGTCTATCAAGGATGGGTGGTTTTACCATCGCAGTCCATGTTATTTCTCTTCTATTTCCGTTTCCTGCCATCCGACCTGACTCAAGGAAAACCAGCAATGATGGTTTCTTCCGACTACGGTTTTAATAATTATTCGCCGTCTCCGTTGTACAGCCACAGAAACAATAATGTCTCAATTTATGCAAGTACCTATACATTGGATCATGGGAGTCATTATTGTCTCCATGGCTGTACATCCCCCAGAGTCCAGAGAGAATGCCTGCAGCCATGGCCAGACACGGCATTATCCATGATACCAGACGTATAAGTCTCGGAAACAATAATTACTCCCTTTACGCATGTACCAATTGCATCGTGGGAGGCAGTATTTTTGCTGTAACTGTACATGTCTGGTATCACGGATGTGCCATGCTTGGCCATGGCTGCAGACATTCTCTCAGGGGGATGTACAGGTATTAACGATAAAATTGAGCCCTATACGGAAGGAATGGGCTCCCGTTCAAGCAATGTGTTGTTGCCTAGCAACCCCAGAAGTTTTCAGACGGTGTGAGTTGTTTTGATTCAAAATTACGGGGGTTTGCTAGGCAACAACACATTGCTTGAACGGGAGCCCATTCCTTCCGTATAGGGCTCAATTTTATCGTTAATACCTGTACACCGTACAGCCACAGAGACAATAATGACTCCCGTGATCCAATATAGGCATTTGCCTTAAAGGAGACATTATTGTTTCTGTGACAGTACAGACAACGATAGAGAAATGTACCCAAAATGGGCACCGAAAATGCTTGTAAATGGTTAATGTGTCCATAAATGGGCACCGATAATGCTTATAAATGGTCAATGTGTACATAAATGGGCACCCATAATCCTTGGAAATGGTTAATGTGTTCATAAATGGGCTCCGATAATCCTTGGAAATGGTTAATGTGTTCATAAATGGGCTCCGATAATGCTAATAAATGGTTAATGTCCATAAATATGGGCTCCGATAATGCTAATAAATGGTTAATGTGTCCATAAATGAGCACCGATAATGCTTATAAATGGTTAATGTGTCCATATAAATGGGCACAGATAATGCTTGCAAATGGTTGATGTACCCATAAATGGGCACCTGCATTGTTGTTTTTTTGGCAGAATACACTTTCAATCTTCTCCTAAATGTTCCCATTTTCCAGCAACGTCTGATGAACCAAGCATAGTGAAATGCAAAAATGCTTTTTCATTTTTGATATGTGTTATTTTTGCTGTCGTTTTATGTGTTTTTCCGCGTTTTTGTTCTGTGTACCTACTTAACTTTTGTCATGTTCACAAAAATTATTGTTGTTCCTCTGATTTTTTTAATCTGTTCCTTAATTGTATCTACATGCATTTGATAAGGGGCAACCCCCAAAGTAAAACGTTCATTCATTCATTCAATACATTTCATGTGACTGGATTTGTCAGAAATACAACCATGGACACACAAACCAATAATGTCCCTACGTCCTCATTAAGGGTACATTATTGTTTCTTAGTCTGTACACTGTTGGAACGAAGGGACTCTTGCGAGACGAAACAAATTATCTGATTATTCAGTGAATCGTTCGGTTGAAGGAACTTTCTCACTTTCAGGATTGCAGATCTTTTATCTGTGAAACCCAAGTACATTTATCCTAAATTCCATCATTGGGGCGAAGTTTATGAACATTTCAATGACATTTTGGCCTGTCTGACCGTGACACCCCCATCCAGGGCCATTTTTCGGGGTGTGAGAGCCCTGGGGGTTCAGGCATGGCATGGGCCGCCAACAGAAAATTTTCGAATTTAACTCTCGGAAGCGATTCAACGCGGTCTACCAAAAATGAACAAATGCGACGGAATTTAAAAAAAATTGTGGGCACCTGCGGGGCCCTGGGAGCCCTGGGGGTGTTCGCCCCTCCACGCTCCGTTGATAAGTTGACCCTGCCCCATCTTTTATTCATTATAGCTATCTCTTTTGTGTGTCGGTATTCATTTACCCGTTACAGTTGGTGCATTTGAATTCCGAAGAAGCGTGATCAGCCGCTTGAAGTGCGTCTCTTTTCGTTCGTTGTGGAGTTGTGCAAATGCAGTGTGCGAAAATGGATTTACACCATGATTGCAAAAAGTACCTACAAGATGCTAAAAAAGCCCATCAAGGACGATGCCATTCAGTGAAAAGCGTCACATTTCTCACCTTGACCCTCTTACCGCCTCTATAACATACACGGCCCGACAATACGCCCAAAATATAGAAGTTCACACATTAATTCGCAGGCGGCTTGCAGAATCAATGGCATCAAGCGCCGAAAAACAGCATGATATTCGTGTAAGGCATGAAACTGCATGTAGATGATTAAATTGCTTTTTTGAGACTAAATTAAATTAAGATTAAATTAAGTTAAAATTAATTAAATGGATTTTAATTTATTTAATAGGTACCTATGTCTAATTTTATTTATTATTTAAAAAAAATAGAAATCAATTAAAATCAATGAAAAAATGATTACAATTAATAAAATAAAAACCAAAGCCTTCTTAAGATTAAATTAAATTAAGACTAAATTAAATAAAAAATTAATTAAATTTATTTTAATTTATTTAATACGCCTGATTTTATTTATTAAGTGTGAATAAAAAAATGAAATTGACTAAAATTAATTTAAATAAGATTAAAATTAAATTAAATAAAGCCCAAAGCCTTCCTAAGATTAAATTATTGGATGGCTCCTGATGTACGAGTAATTAATTAAGGTAATTAATTTATTAACTTTGATACTTTTCCGGTGTTCGGAGAGCTTTGGCGAGCATGTAGGTATGGCATAATCTTGATGCCAAACCAGAGGCAATTGATCTGAATGCTTTTAATTCAATTAAATAAAAACTAAAGCCTTCTTTAGAGACGAGCAAAACGGCAGCACATTTCCAGTTCGGTATCTCCTTTAGGCTGGCATTTTTCAAATACGAAATAGCTTCATTTTTTCTCATTCCTAGATGTACTGGTCATTATGTACACGTTCGGGTCATTATATACACAATACACACGTTCGGGCACATTTTCCTAACCCTATCCTAACCTAACCTATTTATTCTTCCAAACATTTTTTTTTGTTTTTTTTTTTGTTTTGTGTCCGGACTTCAACACGCGATTGGATGGTAATGTGTCAATAATCAATAGCCGTTTCATAAACACGCTTTCGCAAGCCTGTCTCACTATTCATTTTCGCCATTTCCCACAGAAAAATAGGGTTAAGTTGGTAGGCCCGGGTAGGAAGGAAGTTAGGATAGTGTAGCTTTGTCTTCACATTCTGGCCACGCTCAAAACCGAGATATGCATGCCCAAATCCATATCCGGAACTGAAGAACGCGTCGCGGAACTTGGAGACTTCCGCCCACACGTGCAGTTTCATAATTTGTGTTCTTGTTTCCGCAAAATCAAATGGCAAATGCGTACTTAATTGAGTCGTCCATCACAGAATTCAAGTGAAAAAATCAAGACTCAACGGAGAAGTGGGTATGGGAAGTGGGAAGCAGATGAAAGGAAGGAAAATTGGCAATTATGGCATCGCTCCAAGGACACCGGACTGTGATGGCTGGAGAATCAAGGACACTCTTGCGTCGAGATGGTGTCTCGCAGACGGCAGACGGTGAAGGTGCGAAATTAACAGCATCCACGGGCGGTTCCTTCCGCAGCGCTTAACAGCCTCATTGTCTGTCTGATCTCAGCGGGAAATGCGGGCGTCCTTCAGCGTCCCCCACAGATCTGCTGGGACTCATTCCGATGCTCCACTTCCGTCCGGATCGGGACCACGCCGCTGCAGATTCTGCGGCAATCGTGCACGCCGCGGCCGCCTCTCTCGGATCTCAATAGCGACTTTTGTTTTGCGTTGTTCTTCGGGATATTCGTCGCAAGGTGATTAAGTTAATCATTGAACACGGTAAAAAACGAGTGGAGTCTCTTGCATCACCGACGCCGCGGCGCTAATTTCTCACATCCACAGGAATTTCAGTAAACAATCTGGAGTAGGTACATATTGGCGATGCGGTACGTTTTCCAACCCATTTGTTAGCCATTGTTCTGTGGAGTACGTCCCGTTATCCTGAGCGGTTTGGACGGTTTTTGCGGTTGGTTGCACAACGTTGTGGCGTCGTGTTCATGAGAACAATCATCACCAACCATGAACATCACGTGAACATCGAACAATGTTTAAACTTCGGGAAGTGTCTGCAGATGCCGAAATCACATCAACATTGTGAAAACGATACATTTTGATATGCCATCACGTGTTTTTAACGTTTTTCTCTTGCCTCAGTGATGCGTACAGAAATAAAAGTTCTGTGCTATAACAAAGACATTTGGCCGTATTTTACATTGCCACTCACCCTCAGATTAATAATTCAACTCAATAGAGCCAATTCAACAGACGGATGCATCTTTCAGTTCAACAATGGAAAAGGAATAAGCGTTGTGCATAGAAATGAAATTTTCGCAACACATCTCCATCCATTGAATTGGCCAGTTTCCTCAGGTTCAATTCAACCAAGGCAGAACTGCACTGAAAGAAGGCTGGCCGTTGAAAGTTCCAACACTGGAGGTGGGAGGAAAATCGAAAGTGGTGCGGGGGGCGTTTCCATTTTTTCTCCGCTACTCTATTGTGTCGCTGTTTCCGCACCTCGGTCGGAGAATAAAGGAAGGGAATTTGGTTGAGGAGTGTGTTCAAAAAAATGCTATTTTATCAGTAATTGTGGACGGATTTTGATGAATTATTATGGATCATTCGAAAGATAAAACTTAGGCCTAAGAAACTGGTATAACTGCATTGTCTCCAGCATAATTGATCCCGGTCAAAAATCTGAAAGAAAACTTAAACACTATTTTAGAATAAAGCAATGAAATCTCTGGCGAATTTTCGTTTTTCACCGCCAAAATTTATTATTATTATTATTATTATTATATTATTATTATTACAGGCAATACTGTCACAAATGAACTGGTGACAGAACACAAACACACAAAGATATTAATACAGTCATGGCTACGTCAAAGAAATCAATTCAATACAAAAGAGTGAAAAAACAAGCACAACAGCAACAATCTAGAAAAAGACCAGCATGCCACAATCAGTTCTGAGATATTTCAACAGAGCCAGAAAAAAAAAAAGCTCATGTCTGAGGTGCGACGCCGAGGGACATGCGTGCATGAGAGATTAATTTTGAACTCGAGGGAAGGCCATTCCATTCCCTGATGGTTTTCGGAAAAAATGAATTGAAGATCACGTTAGTTTTAAAGATCGGCGTGTAAACAGCAAGTCCATTATCTGTTCTGCGTTGACGGGCTTTGATGGAATAGCACTTCGGCAAACTAAAATTGAGTGAATGGGAAATAATATCGTGGAACAGATTCAATCTATGCACTTTGCGCCTGGATGCCAGCGAATCAAGATCCAATTCATGTAAAAGTTTAGTTACGCTGACATCGCGGGAGAAGCGACCTGTTATCACACGAGCCGCTCTCCTCTGAATAACCTGAAGTTTGGAAATTAGCTCCTGACTTGATGGATCCCAGACTGCCCCAGCATATTCAAGAATAGGTAAGACAAGGGACAAATAAGCTTTTAACTTTGCCTTTTGGGAGGAATAACGCATGGTCCTCCCTATGAACGCGAGTGTGCGATTTGCTTTGGAACAAATAAATTTGATGTGATCTTTCTAGGTTAAATCGTGGGAAAAAATACGCCGAGATATTTGAAAAGGCTGACATTTTCAATGGGTTGGTCCTTAATCAGATAAGTTACCTCCCTGCTGGCAGTTAATGTGCGGTTGCTGAGGAGCCATGGATTTGGTTTTTGTAGGGTTAATTCGCATTCCCCAGGCGTCACACCACGATGAAACCTGGTTGAGGTCAGACTGAAGAAGCGAGCTGTCCTCGGAGGAATTAATGATTCTATAAATTACGACATCGTCCGCAAATAGCCTAATACTAGATGTTTAAGTTGACAGCTATGTCGTTAATGTTATCAAAAACAGAAGTGGACCCAGCACACTACCTTGAGGAACCCCAGAAGTGACAGGAGTTTCATCAGAGGTAGATGTAAGAACCGACACCTTTTGGGAACGATTACTCAAAAAGCTTGCAATGAGTTTTAAAACAAATGACGGAAAACCCATCGATCTCATCTTATTTAAGAGTTTATCATGCGGCACCAAATCGAAGGCCTTTTGAAAATCGAGAAAAATGGCATGGGTGCTTTCTCCTCTATCCATGTTCCTGCCAATTTCGTCAACTAAAAGTAATACCTGGGTCTCACATGACATTTTTTCACGGAAGCCAAATTGGTTTGGATGGAGAATTTTATTGCTGTGGAGAAATTTTCGAATAAAGGTTGCAAGGATCTGCTCAAAGATCTTAGAGCAAATACATGTGAGTGAGATCGGGCGGTAACTGTCAGGCCTATTAGAGGGCATATCTTTCTTTTTTATGGGAATCACAAGGGCTCGTTTCCAATCCATGGGTATTTGTCCATCCAGAAAGATTTGGGAAAAGAAAGGTGCCAGAGTTATGCATAATGATGGAGCCAATTCTTTTAACATGCGACCCGGTAACCCATCTGGCCCCATGGCTTTCTTAGGGTTAATTTTACTCAGCAGTTTGTACACTCCCGGTATTTCAATGGAGGGAATCGTCCAGGAAGAATCCTCCATGTCAACAGTGTCGTTGACAATTTGGAGTTGTATGGGGCCACTTGGTGAAAACACACCCGAGAAATAATCATTTAAAGCGGCCGCAATTCCAGGGGGATCTGAAACCAAATGTCCACTGGTTGAGATTAACGGTGGAACTGTGCTGACGCCTTTCATGGACTTGATATATTTCCAAAACTTGCGGCAATAGTTGTCTTCAAGGGAACTATTTATAAATGAATAAAACAACTGTGAGTTTAAGTCTGCGCATTGCGTGCGAAGATGTGCATAAGCGTTGCGGTCAGATTGCAGGCCAGATTTGAAGGTTTATACGTTCCAAAATCTAGGAGCACCGCAAGGAGATTGTCTGTCTCTTTCTTTTCTGCTGAGAAGGTACTTTCCTCGAGACTGAATGTTTCCCGCTGCCTGCGGAGAAAGAAAGGAGTGCATCCTCACGAATTTCGAGTAGATTGAGAATTTATCAATTTTCCCGTCGAAAATCTCAATGAAAATTTAAGAATAAAAATTTAAAATTTATGAACACCAAAGATTTTTGGCCGCAATGATAAACCAGAATGGTTTTAAATCCACTGGCCTTCATGCAAGGTGATTTCTATGTTTCAACTTTGTTTTAGGACACAAGGGTTACATGACAGCAAGAATTTAAGCCAAATTTGTTTTGGCGAATAGACTTGCAACCAAATTTAAATTGCAACAGAACTAAGCAAGAAAACTAAAATATCAAAAAGTGCGCAAATTAAATGGTCTTGTGAACTGTAAAAAGTGGCCAAACCGTTGCGGAAAAAATTCAGAGGCTTCATGCATTAAAAATTTGGAGGAACTCTCATAAATTTCTATCCCCAGCCACAATTCCAAGACTTGAGCAAAATAACGAATTAAAAAATGATGCCGAAAAGTTTGCCGACTTTGGAGTCCGAAGTTCCAATGCCTTGTCATCCGAAATGTCTGCATCTGACATGATTCCCACTTGTGTTACAGCAAGAACCTTGAGATGATGCTTGACTAAATGGAATGCAGCCCCCATCCCAGGGTTGACATCAATAAATTTGATTCGGTTGTCATCGCACAACAGGTTTTTAGCGTACGCTTGGCATGATCAATTGCGGATCTGGGCACGTCCTGCCACTGAAGAACTTCAGAGAAACCGATCGAAACTAAAACAGTCAGACCATTTTAGAGATTCTGGTCAACTTCAGAACTTTTCTATTCAGCGGTTTTCTTGAGACAGGAAAGTATCGTCGCTCCTGATCAGTTTTTGTTCTTGCTGCATTGTCCAAAAGTATCCTGATTGTGTGACCTATTACCAGCTGCTGAAGTTTCTGAGTATGTTGTCTGTTGCCACACGAACACTAGAACCAGGTTATGTCCACAACATATTCTGTTAACGTTGTCCTGCATGGA
>JASGXE010010163.1:0-16938 GCA_030068105.1 Sinentomon sp. SZTP_YWyxl
ACCACGTTTTCTGGAAGTGAGTTCCAATTCGCAATAGTTTTAGGGAAGAATGAACTGAAGTAAGGGTTGGAGCGGCAGAAATGATCTGGCAATAGCCTTGCTGTTGCTATTGTAAAAATCTCGGTGGGGGGTTGCGAAAGCCGGAATGACCGTTGATCATGTGGTGAAATAGGGAGAGGCGGTGAACATGTCTGCGATCGCGCAGGTTTTGGCAAGCCCAGGGTTTCCTTGATCAGAGAAACACTATCGCCTTTTGGTCGTAGGTGTTAGAAATAAATCTTGCAGCTTTAGATTGAACTCCTTCGAGAAGGAGAATTTCGCCTGCATTAAAGGGATCCCAAACACTGCAGGCATATTCCAGGAGAGGGCGGACAAGGGATTTGTAAGCCTTGATCTTCTCAGCAGCCCAACAGTCGAGAAGGTGCGTTTGATGAAGCCTAACGTTCTGTGTGCCCTTGATATACAATATTCTGGATGTGCGGTCGCCATTGGAGGTCAGACGAAATTATTGTTACTCCAAGATATTGGAAAAGATTAACATCCTCAACTGGGCTACCATGAATAGTGTATGTGTTGATCGGGGGTCTAGGAGTCCTTGAAATGTACATAGACTTGCACTTTTCTGTGTTGATCACCATCTTCCAATCGAACACCAAGTCTCCATGAGGTGGAGGTCATTTTGCAACAACAGGGCGTCATTCGGGGAAACAATGGCACGATATGCTGGAGAGAGATTGTTAGATCGTTAACGAATATGAGGAAAAGTAAAGGGCCGAGAACACTGCCTTGCGGAACCCCAGAAGATACCGGGATTGGGTTAGATTTTTAGTTGCCTACACGAACAACTTGGGATCTTCCAAGTAAAGACGAGCGCACGAGGTTAAGTACACGGCGATCATGATTCAGTTGTTGAAGTTTCACCATCAGCAGATCGTGCGAAACCTTGTCGAAGGCTTTCTGGAAGTCGATAAAAACAGCGTGTGTGGTTTGTCTTAGGTCCATAGATTTTGAAAGGTCGTCCAAAAGTCCCATTAATTGGGTTTTACGTGATAGGTTTTTACGGAACCCGTGTTGGCTGGCGGTCAGGAATCCTATGGAGTCGAGATGATTATAGATGTTGGTGCACAATATGACACACCGACAGCAAAAGCTGATGCTATCGTTCGCGCATTCCGAGGAAATTTTCTCCCCGTTGATAATTCGATTGTTTCCAGTAACACATGGCTCCAACTTACCGAGCTATCTGTGTATGAAACAAATCATGCAGTAGATGAAATAATTACCAGGAATTTTAATGTTTTTAAGATTATTCGTTTAATTAATAGTTTGGGAACAAGGAAAGCAGTGGGCTCGGATCGGATCCCAATGTCAATTTTCAAAAGCTTAAATCTTTCCCTTGCGCCTTATCTAGAACTTCTCTTTGAGAGGATTCTGCGTTCAGGAAAATTTCCTGATCAATGGAAGCAGGTCACTATATCGTGCCAATGCCTAGCAAATCAAATCCACTTAATTACAGACCCATATCGCTAATTTCCAGTGCTCCCAAGATTTTCGAATAGCTCCTTTGAAATGCATTGTCGGATTTTGCAATCCGCATTGGAATAATACATCCCCATCAGCATGGATTTCAGAACAAAAAATCATGTGAGACCCAGCTGATCGGCTTTATCCATGAGATTTCGCTCAGTCTTGAGAGGAGAGAACAAGTCGATGCTGTGTTCATTGATTTTGAGGCCTTTGATAGAGTTAACCATGGGCTTCTTCTTGCAGAAAGTTGGCAGATTAAGGTGTGCCTTTTCCTTTAATGGCACTTCTGGAATCATATCTGAAGGATAGACGGGCCATTGTTATGGTAGGAGAGTCCTATCAGAAGAAACTTTGGTGCTGTCATCAGGCGTTCCGCAAGGAAGTTCACTGGGACCACTGCTCTTCCTGCTTTTTTTATGATATTTTGAATGATTTGAAATGTGTTGCTAGATTGTTTGCCGACGACTTCTTGCCCGTTCCTTAGTCCAGAATCCCGGGCCAATTTGCAGGCTGACCTAGTGGTAATTGAAAATTGGTGTTTCAACTGGAAAATGAAGATTAATGTGGACAAATGTGCTACAGTTACATTCGAAAGGTCACTTAGACTCGGATGTAATATACCTCAAAGAATTTATTTGTTTAAAGGAGCACCGATATGCAATGTGCACTCTTTAAGTTACCTTAAAGTGACGCTAACAAGCACTCTAAACAGGAGTGAGCACATAAACCTTGTTGTTAAAAAGGCCAATTCTGCTCTGGGTGCAGTCCGCCGCAACTTGGCTCATGCACAAAAAATATCAAGTTAATGACTTACAAATTATCTGTTCTTCCCATTCTTGAATATGCTAGCTGTGCCTGGGATCCCTTCCTTGCATGCCATGTCAACGCACTCGAAAGAGTTCAGAGAAGTGCAGCTCGTCTCATCATGAATGACTATGGATACACCTCTAGTGTATCGAAAATGCTCCTTGAGCTGGGGCTTCCTACCCTTTCTCAAAGAAGAACGGAAAGACGGCTTTTCACATTAAAAAAGATCCTCAAAGGTTCGTTACTCATGTCTCTTCCTGATGAAATACGAGCCAGCACTTTCTCTGGTAGTAGGTCGCATGCTTTCAAATACACAATACCGTGCAATGCTCATTACAATTCCTTTTTTCCGCGAACACTTCGGGAGTGGAATTCCCTCCCCAAGGATTCACATGTCCTTGCAAACTTTGCAAATCATGCTTGAACATATTTTCAATACCATGAACTTGATAATTCATTTCCTCATTTTTAATTGATCTTTTTGTTTCATCATCGCAAGTCGTTTGGACAAGGTATGGGTCAATTCCTTTTGCATTTTTTTTTTCTTTCTTGATTTCATAGCCTATATCTGTATATATCAGTTCTGTATTTTGTTCTCCACGTTATTTGTGCAAATGTTGCCCTCAAAATGTGGTTTTATGTTGTTCATGTCTTGTCACATCATGCTGGAACTGATATTTTCATTTATATAGCAAATCTAAATAAAATACAAATACAAATATGTGTTCGAAAATCTTACTAAGGATGCAGGTTAACGAAATGGGGCGATAATTGGATGGGTCACTGACTGCACCTTTCTTAAATATTGGGGTGACAACAGCTGATTTCCATTCGAAAGGGAACTCGCCCACCTGTAGCATTCTGGAGAACAAGATGAGCAGGAATGGCGAGACCTCAGAAGCCAGCAGTTTAAGTAACTTACCGGGAATGCCATCAGGACCAGCTGATATCTTTTCGTCGATTGCAAGAAGATTTCGTATGCCACAGATTTCGTATGTTTCACAGGCAATGCGTGAAAAACAAGTGTCCAATTTTCCGAGGAATGAAAACAAAACCGGCATTTAGACCTTCTCCGCCAAGGCACCCACCCACCTGGTGTGGGAGGCCAAAGGATTGTCTTGGAGGTGCACCCCTGCCATGATAGAAGGCCAGCTTTCCCCAAATGTGATTTTGAGTGCCCCTTCTTGCATCGAAGAAAACCCACGTTTTTATGTTTTTACAGCATTGCCAGCAGTTCCGGCTTGGAGATGATACCGTTGGCCATACCGCAAAGACCGTTGGCCAGATAGACAGATTTGGGGAACTGAAAGCAAGTGAACGCATCTTCCCTGAAACAGAAATGTTTGAATTACCAATACGCTTGATAATGTTATTAGACGTAATTTTGACCCTGTATAAAATTGCATTTTACAGCGTCAAAAATAGTTTTATTGACCTGGAGGCAAGCTTGGTATTTATCAGCAAAAGGATAAGCTATAACATAGAAAAATAAACGTAGCTATACAGATAACTCTTTAGATACAATCGAGGTCATTGACTGTGTCCATATCTGGGTGTGGCTTTCAGACATTCTCATCTGTCTTGTGAGACGATTTCCGTTCCAGTTTTGAAGAAGAGCTTGCAATTCTGTGGGAAAACAACAATCTGTGCCCCATTTGAATGCCATGTGTATGTGCACAGGGACAACAGGAAAATGCCTGCCTCGCTATATCAGGGAAACTTTCTTGCACACCGGGGAAAATTCGCGTTTTCACGATCTCGCCGCGTGTGGCAATATTCGCTGGGATGTAGCTTCCGCAAGACATTTTCATGGAAGTTGAAAATAATCGTCACAAATAATTTTTATTGCTGGGATATGATTAAAATGCGCAGATGTTGGATTATTTTTGGGGACTCTCGCACTTGGAGTTCTGAAGTCACTTCATGCATGGATTGTCACATGGCCGAAATCTGAATGTCAAGACAATACGTATCTAATAGAAAGGCATCAGCCGTGAGAGATAATTAAGCGAGCTAGCTGCCATCAGAATGGCTATAAGAAATCGAAAAGTTCGCCCTCACAATCCCTTCCTGATGGGTGCTTTGCTTCTAAGAAGTGAGAAGGGTTTGTTCAAATTTTCAACACAATCAAGTGGGAAAAATTTGCGTAGTTGTGGAAATGGCACCAGGCAAATATGCGTGCATGTTACACCAATTGCTTTGTCGGACATTTTACGGAATTTTGCATCCTGCAGTAAACACTTGCTCCATCAACAAGGAAAATAGGGTGAAAGCAGGTGTCATTCGTATTTCCGAAAACTCTGCGTCCAACGAAGAGTTTTTCAGAAAAAATTTTGCATCCTACAAACAAACCTTCGTAAAATGGGTTATAAGGAATAGGTTCCATCTCAGGAGTGGCAACCAAGGACAACCAAGGAGAACGGAGAAAGGAGAAAGGCGGCAATCAAGGAGAAAGAATCATTCTGGATTTGAGACACCCAAAATCAATGATTGTTTCTTTATAATCTTGTGTTCAGAACCTTCCAAAACTCAAAGAGTCATTTGCATGGAGCATCAATGCTTTGTTTGAATGACCTTTGCCTTGCTCAAGAACGAAAACGCATGCGGGAACTCGAAGTTGCTCATTGTCTTCAATTAACATATGATTTGGAAAAGAGAAGCCCAGCATAAAAAAGATTCATGGCCCAGCACATCCACCCCATGCATCTGTTCTTTGGGAGCGCGGAACAAAATTTTCCGCGTACACTTCACGATTGGAACTCCCTTCCTCCAGACTCTGCAATAACAACTCCCATAACAGCTTCAGAGCTCTGGGCTGTTGCCATTATCGGCTGCCCGATAATGGCCTGATTCCACTTTTGCATTGCTTCATTCGAATTGTAATTCAATCTGCAGTATTGGTAATTTTGCTTGTGTAAGTTCCGTTTTATCAATTTTATCGTCATTTCTTCTTGTGACTCTTTTTCCACCTCGCTGTCTCATTGACTAAAAGAATGCCTCTTAGGATGCCTCTCTGATGGGAAAACACGAATTCCAAAAATGCCATTTTTGGAATTCCTGTAAGTTGGTTTTAATTGAAAATGAAAACCAACTGCATACGTTGAAGAACAATTTCCAATCAAATCGCATAAAATTTACCTGTGAACATCAATCAGAATGCAAAACCAAAACAGCCATTTAAACTTTCCAATTCAGATTCACATGTATGCGAATAATAGAAAAAGCACAACAAAAAGCGGTTGAAGTGCACAATTATATGCTTTCTACAAAAGGGTTATCCCTTTTCAAGATCAAAGGCTCCGCATATTTTGCGGTCGCGCGGTTTCACTAAATCATGGTTTCCCCTATAAAAGAAACCATATCGGTTATATCTACCGACATGTTGTTTTCATTTGCGCCCCACTCAATCATCATTGATTATAAAGTGAACTCCGCCGGGATGATGAAATGGATTACCTACTCGTATATCTATATCCAAATGCAATTATTCCGATAACTTTTCAAAGCGAATATGCATCAGATCCTGACAATTGGTGGCACATATTTCAGCCTCAAACGTCCGCGTTGTAATGGACTGGATATGGAAGCCAAATTCCAAATGATTTCGCGAAAACTAATTAATTTGTGCTGAGAATAGCGTTCGAATAGTATGGGTCTTTTATGGTTTCGTCGACGCTGAGTTGAATATTCCATAGCTCCTGTTATGTTATATGTAATGGGTATTCCCGGTAAAGCACGAGGATAAGCTGGCATTTTCCAATTTCCTAAAAGTCAAACTTGGACAGAACATAGAGGATATCGATCCCCGGGAAAATGATATGTTTAACGTTTGTGCAAAAATTTAACACAAAAAAGTGGTCAATGATATGAATTTTGAGCATTTCAGACTCTTCCTTTATCTCTTCCGAATAAATTTCGCTCATGAAAACCTGATTTTGCTTTAACAGATTGTCAGGGATTTGACCTTTTGCAAAAAGGTCAAAATGTCCCATTTTCCCTGTACAGGGTGTCCCGTAAATCAACCCACCGATAAATCCGAACAGATTCCACAAGGCCGTACAAATCGAACTTAATCAGTGGAAAAAAGTTATCCGACCCCCCATTTCTGAGTTATGCCCCCCAAAATCCCCCAAAAGGACCCTTTTGTGGTATTCATGGGGGAGGTAATATTTCATCGTAGAACTGTCACATTTTCAGGACAGTTTCCATGAATCGAGTAAAATAAAAAATGTTCAGTGACGAAAAACCGTCCGAGCCTCCAATTCCACGCAGTGCCACCAAAAAAATCCAAAAGCCCAATTTGGGGTTGTTTTGGGGAAACTGAGATATGGAGACTCAGGGTCGTCGCATAAAAGCTATTTTTCGAAGATAGATTCCCAAAGATACACGGAACAAAAAATGTTCAGTGGAAAAAAAGTAAAAAAATAAGCCATTTTTCGAAGATAGATTCCCAAAGATACACGGAACAAAAAATGTTCAGTGGAAAAAGTCATTCGACCCTTCATTTCCAGGCAGTAGCCATTCCCATTCAAAAACCACTGAACAGCTTCTCGTTCTCAGGGGGTTACGAGTGTTACCATGGTAATATTGTGCGTAACCATGGTAACACTCGTATAGCCCCCTGAGAACGAGCAACTTTTTAGCTGGTTTTGAATGGCTACTGCGTGGAAATAAAGTGTCGTAGGACTTTCTTCCACTGAACATTTTTTGTTCCCTGTAACTTTGGGAATCCATCTTTGAAAAATGGCTTTTTTGCGACGACCCTGGGTCTCATCCATATCTCAGTTTCCCCAAAACAACCCCAAATTGGGCTTTTTTGGATTGTTTGGGGGGCACTGCGTGGAATTGGGGGCTCGTATACAGTTTTTTGTCACTGAATTTTTGTTTTACTCGCTTCATAGAACCTGTCCTCTGAAACGTTGACGCAGTTCTACGATGAAATCTTACCTCCCCCATGAATACCCAAAAGGGTCCATTTTTGGGGGGTTTTCGGGGGGCATAACTCACTAATGGGGGGTCGGATCACTTTTTGCACTGATTAAGTTCGATTTGTATGGTCCTGTGGAACCTATTGTGAAATTTCGGTGGTTGATTTACGGGACACCCTGTATATAGGGCAAAATGGGATACCATATCCCCAGAAGGAATTTTGACAAAAACATGTTCTTTAATGGAGCACAGTTTGTGATTTATAAAGTTGTTCGAAAGGTTTCTTCGTCCACTGCAAGCAATTTTTCTCCACAATAGCAGCCGAAACGATTCCAGATACACGAGCGTTTTTCGCTAAAACTGTAAAGATCTACTAGGGAAAAACGGGACATGTAAAAACCTTGCCCTGTTGCATATTCTCACAAATTCGAGCCAACTGGTGAAGTATGCTTGGAGCTCAAATGCTAGTTGTGGAGAAAAGTGTAAAAGGATGGCAGGCATGTCCCATAGATTTAAAGTCCTTCAAAAAATCTGCAATTAATAAAGTATAGAGACTAAAGATCGTCTGGCCAATTTTACAACAAAAAGTTAAAAAACGTGTTAATTCGGTTTTATTTTCTCGCAACCGCGACTCAAACGGCGATCTACCGTCGCCAAAATGTTCTCAGCACTGTTGACAATTAATGCACATGGAATTTTAAAGATAGCAGCAGCAAACTAAATTTTATAGCGATTTCCCGTTCTGCCAGAGTATCCCGTTTTGCCCGGGCTTCCCCTGGCCATTCGTCGCCGTGAAAAAAACGTTCAGATCATCTGTCGTGGTTCTGATTCTGACATCACACGCTGCTACCCTGCGTATCGAGCTTGCTTCAAATATTTATTAGCTAATAAATCACATGCCTATACCCACAGATCTGTTATACTTACAGGGTGGATAAAAGGATATAGGTACCTATAGGGTGGATAAAATGCATCCACGATATTTATAACTGCAAACAGATTCAATATGCACAGAAATACCATCAAGCTTATGAACAACTCGGCTCGTGGCCGTCTGATTTCTCGGTCTTGTAAAAATTACGGATTTTCATTTAAGTCAATAACATTTTAGTTCATCTTCCACGTGGCACACCATATATAGGCTTTAATGATTCTCAGGTCATTTTGCAAGCATATGTGATCCTCATCGTTTTATCGCCTTCGATGGAGTCAGCAAATATAGACGAATGGAGCTAGGTCTTCAGTGAAGTCATTTTAACCAGGAATAGGAGAGGTCACAAAACACAGCCCTGAGGTAGAATCCCTGAAGCCATTGAAAGTCTAGAAGACCTCATCTCCGAAGTAGCCACATGATGGGAATGCCCTTCCAAAAATGAGCAATTGAGGTCAAGAAAAAAAAAGAAGGCACGTTTGACAAAAAAGGAGAAATAAGTTTCAGCTCATTATCCGCACTGCCATAGTGTATCAGAAATGCTCCTTGAGCTGGGGCTTCCTACTCTTTCTCAAAGAAGAACGGAAAGACGGCTTTTCACACAAGATCGACAAGGTTCGTTACTCATGACTCTTCCTGATGAAATACGAGCCAGCGCTTTCTCTTATGGTCTGGTAGCAGGTCTCATGCTTTCAAATACACAATGCCGTTAATAAAGTGCAATGCTCATTACAATTCCTTTTTTCCTCGAACACTTCGGGAGTGGAATTCCCTCCCCAAGGATTCACATGTCCTTGCAAGCTTTGCAAATCATGCTTAAACATATACCAGAAAAGTGATAATTCATTTCCTCATTTGAATTGGTCTTTATATCATCATCACAAGTCGTTTGAACAAAATATGGGACAATTCTTTTTTCTTTTTTTTCTTTATTTTTTTCTGCATTTATTATTGTCATATTCTTTCTACGAGTGCATCAGTTCTGTATTTTGTTCTCCACGTTATGCTTGCCAATCTTCCACTGAAAATGTGGTTTTGTATTGTTATGTGGTTTTATGTGTTATCTTGTCTTGCTGAAATTGCTATGACATGAAATAGCAATTAAACAGCAAATCTGAATAAAATTCATCACATACATCTCAACCTAATCAGCAACCGAAACCATCTTGCTATTCACTCGTCTACATGCAACGCAGAACTGATAACGGTAGAGCTTTCATTGTTCCCAAATGTAAATCTGACAGTTAGTTCAATTCCCTTTTCCCCAAAACTATCCGTGACTGGAATTCCCTACCCTAAGGATTCTCCCATCTTCGCTGACCTTCATTTCCCTGATTGAGTTGTCGCACCCATATAGTTGGTTGCGTTGATCGTAATACCCTTTTAAGAACACTATGTTCGTCCTGTCACCATCAGATCTCGTACAGTTTTTGCTGAATAAAAAATGGTATAAGCTGTGTGCCATCAGCTGCCTTACGAGTTGACGGCGTTTGATAAAACCAAGAGAACTCCAGAAGGGTCACGACGCACCTGAGGCAATTTCTGACGACAAAAATCTGTCTGCAAGGCCTGTTCATGTCAACGGAGTTAGCTTTTATCTCAGTAATCATACAATCGTTGGAAGCAGTAACTTCAAGCTAGTTAATTATAGTGCATGCATGGGCTATATAGATAACAGCTTTTTCCCCACCGGCGATCTGAAGTGATGAATAGGTACGGGATAGTGAAATGGCTCAAGAACGGTGATCGACCAGCCATCCGTCTTTCAATTTTATAGCCGCGTAGAGGATATCTATATGGTATAGGAATCTTTACATAGAGCACGGGTTCTTCTTAAAGTCCCATATTTTCTGTCGTTAAGCTATTAATGCATGACGCCACGACATGACCATTGCGTGCACTGCACTGTCCAACAGTTAATGATTTGGCCGTGGGTTGTTGACTTGTGCTGAAAACTTCCTGAAATCCCAAGTCATTTCTGATAAGATCAGATCTGCCGTCCGTTGAAAATAATAGAAAAAAACAGCCCATTTCAGAAGCGAGTGTGTCAAAACTTGCTGCGGTTGGCCGCGTTATAATTTCTTTGATTTATGGCTCTTTTCCGTTCTTCCTAAAATCTGTGAAAAATTCACTATATGCATACGGACTGGTGGACCAAAGGTCAACGGATCTTTAAAGTTGAAACTGTGAGTTTATTTTTTCTCATCCACTGACGACACGGGCATGTGGAGGCAATATGGAAGTCTTGTCTGGTCATATTGGCGCCAAGTCGGATATGGGTTAAAAGCCTCAAAACAGCATATTATTAAATGTTGAAACAGGTCATGGCAGTTCGGGAACAAAAATTGGGCATTTTTCACAATTTATCGACGACTTTTTCAAAAATGTCAAATGCATTTTGTCTGCATCCGGCAAATAACCGCCACGAGCATCCGTCACACGACTGATCGCCATTGTTACCAAGCATCTTTTGGGCATTTTTCGACAGTTTTCTGCGATAACCCTGAATGATACTCTGTGTGCTGTCAACAAAAATGACATCAAAGAACTCGATTTGGTGTATACTTGTACCCGTACAGCCTCGTATTCATGCGGGCGGCCTTGCAGTTCCCGAATGACTGATGCTGAAAAAAGTGGATTTTTATGAAAGTTGATAGGGGAGACTCAATTAGAAGTTGTCAGCATATGCACTAGATTTGTTATTCGGTGTTACAATAAAGCTCAGAAGATGTGAAAGAGTGAAGAAGTCCTTCGAAGTAGTCTTTGGTGTTTCTGCCAAGTTTGAAATGTGCAAGAAACACCTCAGAATACGTTAAGATAACCGTAGCTTTAGAGAACCTGGTTTTTCATTTGGCTCGTTTTAGGAAATGAACTGCGGGGCGCATCCCAGCTTGGAGGCATGGGATGCATGGGGCACAGCCCTCCAGTCACCGAGGTCTGTGTCGGAACTACGCTGGAGGTTCCCAAGGGCGAAGCCCATGCATTGAGCGGGATGCCAAAACGGAGGTCCCTGGCGGGAAGCTCTGTTGTCCCCGGTGGGATCTTGGTCTGAATTTCGAAAAAAGATCTGCTTCTCATGAAGATTTTAATGGTATTGCGGAATTTTATATTTTCAAGATAACAAAATATCGACCAACTTCGTCCATGGATACCACCGCACTTAGGAAAAAACCTGCTGGTGAGGTTATCATCATATGTGTAGGTACGAAGTCTATCAAATGTCTTCGAATATAGGAGGAATTTGATGGCCAGGCTAATACAGGTGGCATCTAATTTCAACAGGGCTTGATGCACCTCCACACCTTGCACGAGTGTCATGATGTTTTGCAGCACACGACGGCTTGTATTCCAAATTGCCCCTGAGTAAAAAACCTACCTCCTATGTTCGAAAACTTTTCGTGAGGATAAAGTATGATTGTTTTTAGGATGTTAAATCTATCGCTTTAAAGGTAAATGACCATGCACTTCTTTTCCAAAAAAGTGGCCAGCAGTGAGCAGACAAACGAGTTATTCATTATCCGATAAATTATAAATTAAATTATAATTACGAATAATGTGACTTATTTTCTTAATTAATTTTCAGAGGTCGTAGAAAGCGCTTGGCATCAGGTCTTCTACCAGAACTTAGATCCTTTGTTGCCATGGACAACGGTGACCGACCACTGAAGGATTTCTATCCGGCTGCAAGATCTTCACCACCCGATCAGCAGGTCAACATTATCAAGGGCTTGATGATCCAAAGTGATGGAACAGATGAATATGTGGCGCCAGATCCTGCTGAACCCGATTTGAATTTGAGCTTGGAACGACAGTCAACAAATGGCCGATTCGGTTATCGGTTTAGGAGAGAAGGCTGGAGTTCAAGTAACAATGACCTTCCGGGTGATGACAACTGATGATTGGGATAACCAACTTTCAGAGGGTCGGACAGGTATGCGTCCTCGGACACCTCATTTTATTTGTTCTTTTTCCCTGCCTCTTCTGAGATGAATACCCCAAATGCAAATGGATAAACTTCAATTCTCAAAGCTCGAATTTCTGAATCAGTAACTCTTCTGGTTCGCCAGAATTCGAGTGCGGGCAATTGATTATTTGCAAGTCAGCTATATAAGTAAAAACATCAAGGTCGTGTGGTTTCTACGTTTCGGGGTTATTCCAGTCAGTTGAAGCAGCAATCATCGCAGCAGTTAACGGCTGATTCCAGAATCGCCAGCATGAAAAATATCTATGGAGCCATTCTAAATACCCGGGCCACAGGCGATTTTTTCAGACTTTTGAAGCAAGGGGCCATTAAATTCCCCATTTCCCATGCGCCGCGAAACATTTTACACGAAGGAATGCATTTAACAGCTCTTACTAGATAGGGAATAACATTGCCCCGTGCTTCAATAGTCTGACAAAAATCTCCTATGGCCCGGGTATTTTGAATGTCTGATATTTTGACGTCATGACTGCAACGCCTGAACGAATGAATTTCTGACCGGATAAACCCCTTACATGGAATAGAGCAGCGATCACTGCATCGGCCCTATTTGTCATGGTGTTCGACACCATGTATATCAGAGTTGTCCGCCGACTCTCTTCGCGTTGTTGAAAAGCGGATCGCGGCTTCCTGCGCCACAATATGCCTTTGTTTTGTTATCCTTCGTGCAGGCACATTCTGCTATTCGAATGAGACCAGGAACCTCCTCATGGAATTCGAAGAGATGGATGAATTTCAGCCAGACATGAAACAAATAATTATTCCGCAGGCAATTTTTCTTCAGTTTTTTTGCGGCAACAAGAGATGAAACAAATTAGTTTTCGGTTAAATAAATGATGACCAACCCTAGATGTGCATTGGTCTGTTTTCCTGCCGACACCTAGCCCATTTAAAAATATCCTTGGGAGCGGTGGAAGAGCCCTAACTCCGGATAGGCTGTTGGGGGGCCACTGCCTCCACACTAGGTAATATGCTTCCCACGCTTCGCACTGCTGAGTATCAGGCGATCATCCCTAACACTCCCATTAAAAGTCCGTATTTAAAGGCGAATTCACGTTTAGTGTAGCGCACGTGTTCGCCTCCAATAACAACACTGTACGAGACCTGCAGACGCCAGCGAATACGCTGGGCCGTTTTCCTGAGAACAGGAATTAAGAAATGCCAACACGCTCCAATTCAGTCAGGGTATTAAACGGCAGTCGGGTCGGCTTCAATAAAAACATTCTAATGTCCGCGGGGTTGAAACAGCATCACTTCTCATCGTTCCAGATGTTTGCTGCGGTTCCGGCTGGACTTCCCACAGCCAGTCTACATATGGGGTCTTCACAAATGCCGGGACATGGCCGATTTTTTAGAATTAAAAAGATCGGACAATTTTTATCCCGATCTCGTGAACGCTGCAAAACGCGTTGTATGAAGGAATGCGTTTTGCAGAATGCGTTTTGCAGCGCTCACGAGATTGTTGAAATTTTACTCCCACCCGTCCTCCCGTTCTCAAAAATTCTGAAAAATCGCCATCGCTGGACATTTCTGGAAAAGCCTGTGCACACAATAAATTTCTATATTTTTTTTTTTTGGATGCACTGCGGCCATTCATGATCTCTTTTCAATGTCCTCCGGTTTGGTACCTGGAGCCTTATCTGGTTTGGTGTATTCTGCGCTCTGATGTAAATATGCGGGTCTGTTCCACCAGAATTCCGGATTAATTAAAATGTTGATTGGTACGAAAACAATCTTCTCCGGGGTTCGACGCACAAAAATACCATCCATCACACTGGTTGTTCAGGGACTTGACACTGCGGTACAAACATGTTTTATGGAGTGGGACAGAAGGGACAGAATATTTCTGTCCCACCACATTGGAATGTTGCAAAAACAGTCAGCCGCAGTTCGGGCTCGTGAAGAGTTTTTCGTCTTCAAACTAGAAAAAGCTTCACGAAAGCAAACTATTCGTTTACCTTACCGACAAAATATGTTTCTCGTGCCGGTATAAGTGTCATTGATCCCAAAGTGGGATGTCATCGATCCCCAAGTGGGATGTCATTGATCCCCAAGTGGGATGTCATTGATCCCCAAGTGGGATGTCATTGATCCCCAAGTGGGATGTCATTGATCCCCAAGTGCGGGATGTTATCATGCCAAGTGGGATGTTATCATGCGAGTACCAAAATGGATTTGTCTCCGCAAAATAAAATCGACTCGACAATGTGTCGGGGTGGAAGCTGTTCAAAAATTGCCTTGATAAGCCATTAATTCCCTGCACCAACAAGACCTGCAAATGGTGCGTAAAGTTTTCAAAGTTTTCACGATGGGTTTTGACTTTATGGGATGAAAAATGTGTGCAAAATCCGTTTCATTAGGGCATTTCCTTTTTTACAGGTATAATATTTGTCCATTTGTCCACTGGGGCAGGGCAGACAATGTTTGTAGCTTCGATCTGAATACTTTTCTATTGCGTCTTGTTTCACGTCATCAGCTTTGTTTTTTATGTATTGCTCGTCTGCAAGATCGAAAAGTGACCTTTAGTGCAATAAGAGAAAAAAATCCAAGATGACGTGGAAAATGTGCTTGTCCTACTTACGCAAATGACAGGGCCCGTGCGCATCTGCGAATCTGCGGACTTTTGTATTGCAGATGCCAAACGTTTTGCTGCCAGTTTTGCCTCCTGCAGACCGAGCGATTATCGCGCCCGACTTCTGAATTGATTTTCACCGTGATCAGTGCTGCAGGCTTCACTTTCCTTTCCTTTTTTTTCTTTCTGGACAGGTTATGCAGAAGAAAAACGACATTGGACTTGCTGATTCAGACCGAATGACCCAAAATAAATCGTAAACGAGATGAACACAGATGCGACTACATTGTTGGAGATTCATTGTTGCTTTCAGTTGCCGACTTGTGGGATATGACGAGAAATAAAATAGACAAAGCATTACTTTGTGTTTCGCAGCTGGTTAACAAACCACAATGTCTAACTTATGATCTCATGAACGCTGGCAGTTCTATTTTTCGTATTTATTTCCTGTGTCCAATTAATGTTTGAAGTTTTTGTCATTTAGTGTTGCTTCATTTCAAACGATGTTTAACGCCATAACATCAAGCTGATATTTGTGTTGCTTTTTATTATTTGTGTAAGAGTATACCAACCGTATGTTGTGAATATAAATAGGCCCAAATCGGTTTAGGAGTGGAGAGAAATTGAACATTTTATCAAGTTTAGTGTGTCCAGAAACCAAACAGTATTGAACGGCATCTACTCTTTTGTGAACAACCAATTTTGACAGTTCTGCTTTGTGAACAACCAATTTTGACAGTTCTGCTTTTTTCGCTTCCTGGGCTTTTTGGATGACGCATAGTTTGGCGCTGTTTTTCCATTGCGATCAGCCGGTTTTCTCGAATAGGCCGCTTCGTTAAACGCGACTTGTTTTTATCCTCTGCTTTTTCTCATTTAAAATACTTGGAAAAAAGCCGCGGACAAAGATAATCGCCTTTAACGAAGCGGCCCAATGAGTTGGGGTCACCGGTCCTGACCCTTGCGTCTGAATTGTAAAAATGACCCGTGACATTTCTCTGTCCCTCTGCTGACGTGCGCCAACGCTGCAGCAGCCTGCCCTCAGGCGCATTCTGCCAGTGAGGCATGGACTGCTGAAAGCAATGAAAGTGAGAGAGAAGCAATCTGATGCACGCTGCTGACTTCAACTGGCATCTGGCAAACGACGATGCATGCCTCTGAAACAACTGATTGATTTGCGATTACGGATTATTTTAACAAAGTATTGTGAAAATCAGCGCAAAAGTCCTGACAAAGTTTTTCTGAATTTGCCGCTTTCACGATAATTGGGATCATTCAAAAAACACAAGTTGAAACAGAGCCAACCACAGGGTGAGACAATCCTGTAGGCTCCGGGAAGCGTATTTTATTAATCTATTCGAATTCGGCAATGTCCCGATTTGGCACTTGGACAAAAAAGCAAAATAAAGCTAACCTAACCAAACATAACCAACCTAACCTACCCTAACCTAGCCTAACTGACATATCCTAACCTTACCTAACCCATTTTCTATGTTCAGAGTGTTTTCTTGCCTTTTTTGTGGATCGGGACTTTTACATGCGGTTAGATGGAAAAGTGTCAAATTCGTATAGATTAATCAAATGTGCCTCCGGGAAAACATACCTACTGAGGTACTGTCATAATTGGTTGTTCGGATCTCTACGCAGACTTATGAACATGTTTTGGTAATGTTTCAACAATAGTTGTGTTCAAACTAGATTACAGCGAACAATCGATCATGTTGAGCTTATTTGGGAGATACATCTTTCGCTTCCATTTTCTACCGTTAAGACAACTCGTTCAGTGCAGGATCTTTCAATTTTGTGCAAGTCACGTGAAGAATATCCCAGTCTCGTAAAAATGCGTAAAGGTGGTAGCGAACTGCAAAACACTGAGTTATATCTAGAATTCTAGAGGACATCACAATATGTCCAAAAGACGGAATTGGCTGAACAAGAAACGAGTGGGAAAATGCGTCACTTGGATTTATGTTCAGGGCCTTTTTGAAGTGTATGACAAGGCGGGTTAAAAGCAACTGAAAAATCAGAGCCAGGCCCAGTTACACGGGTGGTGCCGTAACTTGATTATTTTCATCACAATGCACATTTGTGGATCGTAGAGCTGCAAGGCAGATGCCGACACTTACGTTTCAGCCGCAGAAAGGCATTGTCGATGTCCGCAATAATCTTGATCGACACAATAAACATTCAATT
>JASGXE010010164.1:0-14830 GCA_030068105.1 Sinentomon sp. SZTP_YWyxl
TAACAGAGGGAAGTTAGTTTGGCCCACCTATACAAGTTAAAGTCAATAACAGTCGGCATGCGAGATTGGCAAAATGTGTTTACCACAGTTGGCGGAACGAAATTGGGGTTCTCCCATGGGGGTGTACTCCGGTGGGGGGATTTACCCTGGTGTACAAATTACCGGGGAGAATCACAGTTTCCGGCGGTTTCCGGTTGATTAGATAGGCCAGTTCAAGTCAGCCAGCAACAGATGCAAGCGGAAGAAAGAAGAATGTAAAGACGCATAGACCCAGCAACGCACCTGAGTGGACATTGATCTTAGCCTGTTTAAGATGACCCAGTTAGAGAAAGAATGTTCAGAGAAAAGATTTGCATTGATCAGATGGCCGCGATTTTGCATAAAAGCAGAGAAACCCCTCCCCACTGGGTCTTTTTAAAGATTGGCATCGGCCGAACGTAACGCTGCCCGAAGAACCGTTGAAGGAGCTCCTGAGGCGTACCAGCTTGTTCTTTTGATATTGTGGTTTCCTGTTGGTACCGATATTGATTGTGATTGATATTCCTGTGTGACGATAAGCTGTTCGATCGTCGTTCCGACCACCAGACATTAAAGTTAGTAATTGTTACAATCCGGTGTTATTACTTCTTCACGTTTGAGTTGGTCAACTGCAAGCAGCGAACCCGGATCGTTGGAATCCATTGTCCAGAAAGAGTGCTAGCAGACCATTACTGATTGGAACCACATTATTGCAGTGAGAGATTTTAGTTGTGTTGGGCAAGAGACACACAAACTTGAGTGAAGAAAGATTGCTGGGGGACCCTTACCGGCAATTTGAGTGGCCAAATCAAAGTGTTCAACCCAAAAGTCGAGAATACCCGGCACAATTTCCCTTTCCTTACACAACACATGGACAGGAAACGCATGGATGGATGAGATTGGTATGGGGATGTCCACCAACGGTGGTACTTGTTCAGATGAGGATAGCGAATATGCATGGATGGATGAGAATTGGAACAACTGCAAAGGAACAGCTCATGCCAACAGCTCATGTGGTATGATAGAAGAACTGGATGGATCCGGTTGGAGTTGGAATTGATGGACGTGAGAATTCGTCGATGGGAGGAGGAGAAAAAGGCAATTGAAGAGGAGTCACCTACACCAGAGCAGGTCAGTGAGGAGAAAACCGTGGAGATACCAACGAAGCTGGAAATGTAGGAGATGGAGGACCCTAGGGTGAAGTATGGGAAAGGACAGTGAGGTTTGGATGTGGAACAGGGATCTGCGGATTCCGCAAGAGGAAGCCGTTAATGAATAGGAGAAGGTGTTGGCGGAGATGGGCCAGGAATGGTCGGCAGAATGAACATGGTGTTCGTGTTTTAATTATTGTTTGTTTTTTCTGTCATACATTTTGCTTCTGCTTAAAATGCTTCATATTGCTTGCTCTGTTCACTCAAACGACGTGCATCGGACACCTGAATGCGTTCATAAGAAGGCATCACTCCGGATGAACCCCATTGGTCCTTTGACATCCGCCACGCTCTTCCTAATACCACGCCCTGCCCACCACTTGAGAAACGCTTGTCATCTGTAGCATTTGACTGCTACAAACAGATATGTTTATTGTTAAACATCGATTTAAAGTCCATCTTAAACACGGATAACAGTGCGTTTCGTTGCCGGAGCGTCTCCGACGCTGTCACGTGGATAAGCAAGTCCGAAACAGGACTTCCCATTAGCAGGGCACAGTGCAAAATCAACTTTGCTTCGGTGAACGAACTGGCCGTAAAAAAACAGATTATAGCATCCTTCTTCGGACAAGAACTTGCCGGCGGCCGCCTTCCATCAAATAAAGAAATTGCTCTGGCATTTTGCTCTGGCAAGTGAAAGTATCAATAGTGTTCAGCACCTACTGATGTCAACATGGCGAGCCAAGATCGCATTTTGCTCTGGCAAGTGAAAGTATCAACAGTGTTCAGCACCTACTGATGTCAACATGGCGAGCCAAGATCGATTGCATGGAAGATACTAAACGCAAGAGTTTGACGGACGGCCGATGAAAGTAGCCAAATTGGAGATGTCACGATCAGATGTCACGGATCCCTTCAACACCCCGCACAACGATACACGGAACATTAAAAGCATGGACATGACCGACGACCTCTCTGCTTCTGATAACATCGAACTCATCCCGAGCGTTAATGGCAATGCGTCTCCATTTCCAACCTGTCCCATTACATCAACCTCACCAGAACTGGTAGACGTTTTAAAATGCTTTCACGATGGTGATAACACCTGCTTGCAACAGGTGTCGGTTGGTTCGGGAAAACGTTTTTATGATGGAATTGCACTAACCTCAATACCGGATGCCACGTCCGGTTTGGTCCGGGAATGTCTTCGGACATTTTACAATTGCTCCGAGTTCCGGCCGATGCAAGAAGCGGTGATAAATCAGGTCCTGGCAGGACGTGACGGTCTGCTGATGATGCCAACTGGCGGAGGTAAAACCTTGTGTTATGTGTTGCCCGCCTTAGCGACAAAGAAAACGGTTGTCGTGATATCACCATTAAAATCTCTGATAATCGACCAAATGGAACAGCTAGAATCTGTTAACATCACGGCGGCCGAATTTCACGATTACGTATTCATCGGGGGAGAACATGAACCACCCTCCGTTCTGTTTATCACACCCGAACTGTTGGAATTGACACTGCAAAGAACACATTGGATGCTCTATACAAACACGACAAATTGTGTTTGATAGCCATTGATGAAGCACACTGTGTTTCGCTATGGGGTCACGATTTTCGGCCATCATATTTGGGCATTCGACATCATCGTACCTTGTATCCCCAGATCCCTTTTCCAGCTGTGACAGCTACGGCAACACCGCACGTGAGGTCCGAAATTTGCGACAAACTCGGATTGATCTCGCCGGGCGAATTTGTCGCCAGCTTCAATCGGCGGAACATTTCTTGTGCAGTGGTACCCAAAAGAGGGGTCAAACAAACAATAACCGACATAGTCCATGTCGTCGAGACACACTTTATGTTTGTTCCGGTATCGTCTTTTGCTCCACTGGTGAGGCATGATGACTCCGAGTTGGTGAGCAAACGTTTGAGGGTTGCAGGGCTGAGCTGTGCTGCGTATCACGCAGGAATGACCGATGACGAACGACGATCAACACAAGGACGATGGATGCGAGATGATATACATATCATCAGTGCTACTGTAGCATTCAAATTGGGTATCAACAAACCTAACGTTCGTTTCGTCATTCACATTTCTCCACCACGCTCAATCGAATCCCTCTATCAAGAATCCGGTCGAGCAGGTCGTGATGGTAACAAGAGCTTCTGTGTACTGTTCATAAGCAAAGCTGACACACACAAGATATTGTGGATGATCGATGCTGATACGATTTTGTCAGAAACCAAAAAAAGATCAAATTTGATAACATCCTCAAACTCACAGTCTACAGTGCCAATCGAGTTGATTACAGCCGGCAATTATTACAATTACATCTCGATGAAGCATTCGATGGTCACGGTTGCACCTCGGATACAAACGCCGTACCATGTGATAATTGTTACGTCACGAAACACGTGAACGTTGTGGACGTGGGATATCGGATAGTGAAGCTCCGTGTAGCTCCGTGGGATATCGGATCGTGAAATATGTGAAAGAACGTGGGAGCCTATCCAATTCGTTGGACAGCACTGAACTGTGCAATCAGTTTCGACTCAAATTGTCTGTATCCGATATGTGGCCACGCGTTCAAAATCCATCACTGTGGAAATTCAGGAGATGGAGGACCCTAGGGTGAAGCATGGGAAAGGACAGAGTGAGGTTGGGATGTGGAAGAGAGATCTGTGGATTCCGCAAGAAGAGGAAGCCGTTAATGAGCCAAGCTTTGCCAAGGTACCTGTTTTTCGCATAATCAATATAGGAAGTATTTTAGGTTTTTGGTATTCGTTTTTGTTGCCGTATTGTCACGTACCTTTTTCAAGTTGATGTACCTACGAGTATCTTTTTCCTTGATGAAATTAAATCAGCGTTTTTGGCCAATAATGACGGCAAAATATTGCCATGAAGTACATGGATGCTTCACTCTTAATCAAAATTCAGTGTGCAATTGGGTAGGCAACATTAAATTTGACATTTGAAATTTTTGCATGCCATTTTCTACTTAATTTGGTGGACAATTTGTGCAGGTACGTACCAGTTAAAGGTGTCGAATGAGCTAGGTACCTACTGGGCTAATAGGCCTCCTCTGGCCTCGAAAGTCCATCCAGTAGCAATGAACCATATCAAAACGTTTGTGTTGACTGTGAAATTGCAAGCTGTTCCAGTACAATAAATATCCTTTGGTAAAGTTGGGTAAGAGTCTAACAAAGAAAGCTTTTAGGCTTAATAGGTAGGTTAGGTCGGTATTGTAGGGCACATACCAACGTGTAGGTAGATTGTTGCCTACTTCTTTGTGCAAATTTTCTTCTTCCGTAAAACCGCCTTGATTTCCTTGTTCAAGGGTATTTTTATGTGAAATTTATTTGGATAATCAAACTGGCCACCGTGCAATTTACAGTTTACATCATTTTTCCTTGCTATTGAAAACTTGGCATCAGCCAACCTTTGCAAAGCCAAGCTTTGCAAGCTGGCCAAGCTGGCCAAGCTTTGCTATTGAGCCATCAGGCCATGAGTTTCCATTTCATGTTTGTGAGATTATAAAAGGAGGTGACGTGGATGGTTGAGGGTCAGGTGGTCAAATTGGTTAAGTTCTGGGGAAAAATCGAGTGGAAGAAGAAGACCATTCTCGTTCTCATTCTTATTTTAAATTGCCGAATTTTAAAAGTGAGAATGTGTCATGTTGGTATGTATGTTGATTTGAAAATTGATGTGAAACGGAGTGTGGAAACATTGGAAAATCGTGAATTTGCTGTTTTTGTCACATTTTGTGATCTGAAAGTTTTTCTAGCTCTAACATCGGATGTCAAGACTTTAGTCGGAAATTTTAGCATCGAATAATAAAGAGTGTCATGCGGGGGGGAGCTCGAAAAGGTCACAAATCACGAAATGTGATAAAAAACACAAATTTAATTTTTTGATATGGCCAAAGACTTTGGGCATCCCTGAATGTGCATACGTTCCCATTTAGTCTTGACATTCGTGGTTAGAGCAAGAAAATTTTTTCAGACCACAAAATTTGATAAAAACAGCAAATTTATATTTTTCCTGTGGCCAAAGACTTTTGGGCTACCCTGTATAAAATGTAGTTTGTAAGCAGCATGTAAATTCAGGTCTTCTCTTTGCTGTTGGTTGGATTCAAGACATTTGACTCCCTGAGCTACCAAAAAGTCAAGAGTGACTACCATTATGCAAATGGACCAATGAAATAGGTCGAAAGAAAGAATCTATTAATACGAGAATGAGTACGTGCGCAGCACAATGGCGCCCGTTGACCTCTTGCAATTCAAATTCTCCATTTAAATACAGTGTAGTGTTGACCTTTCATCAAGAGAACCGCCTCAATTAATCCGGATGAATCCGTTATCAACAGAATTGCGATGCAATCTTCATGAGAGCTTCGACACCGGCTCTCTCTTGAACGCACCACAAGTGAGACTTTGTCTCTCTTTGATAGATATGGGAGGTTACGGGTGTCGGAAAAAAAGCAAAGCCGTGTCAAAGAGAGACACAGGCTCTCTCTTTAACGCACCACAAAAGTGAGACTTTGTCTATCTTTGACAGAAATTGCAGGTTACGGGTAACGGTAAAAAACAATAAGCATAGCCGTGGTGGATGAACTGGAAGCCCTCGCATTGTGTTCTTGGCCTTGGTCGTTCGACTTTTATCAGTAATTTGAACCTTTTTACTTGAATTATCGAGTGTGAATTGATTTTCTCGTGTTGGGAAAACGAATCCAGCCCCGCCAGTACACTCCCACCATAACAATAATGTTTTTCATTTCGACGAGAATAGTGGTGAACAGCGTTTGTTGAAATGCGAGAAACGCACAATGCGCCGTTTTGCGAACTGAAACACAAACGAAGCCGAAGCTTCGGTCGGCGCTTCGGTTCTGAAGGGGCTTGCCACGAAACGTCGTTTTGCGAATCGGCCGTTTGTCTGCGCATTGGAGTGTTTATGAAGAACACTGTTACACACCAAATGTCCACGCATCAATCTGTTTATCTCGACAGAGATTATTGTTCTAACAATTCCATTCGATTAGCTTCTATTCGATTCAAATTGGCATCTGATAGGGTAGAACTAGGACAACATGAGCAGATCATCTGCTGCAGTCAGCTCCACTTATCCACCACAAGAACAAAACATGCCATCTCTTTAATGTCATTTTCCTTTTTCAGCCGCCGGCATACAATTTCTATGCTTCGGATGGTACACAATGCATCGCCTCGAAAGTGCCTGCTGACTGGCACTGTATGTATCATTATTTTCTTGTAATGGCTGCTCTATCGCAATGGACGAAACAAACTGGTGGACATTATTGAAAAGAAGTTCCGGGAAAAAATCTTTACCGTATCGCCAACGAACACGAGAGCCACCCGGAATCAGCAAATAAAGGAGCGTCAACATGCCGCCGGGCTTATTTGGGTAGTGTACGCGGAAGTTGCTGGGGCGACGAACTTGTGCTTCAGGCAGCCGCACACCTGTTTCAAGCAAACATCCAGGTGATATCGCCAACCAACACCCAACTGATTAAAGATGACGCCAGTTACAGGACCTTGAATATCCACCGTTGTTTGACCACCAAGGGTGGCGAATTAAATCACTATGAGCCCGTTATGTTTGGCCCCACACCATTGTTCGACCACCAAGGGCGGTGAATTGAACCACGATGAGCCGGTTATGTTTGGGCCCACACCAAAGGAACCACCAGCACTTGCTGCTGCTCAAGCTCAGGTAAGAGGGTAATACTTACTGCACTCGTAGGTATTGCGTCTTTCTGTGCAACATGAATAGCTTTTGGGAGAAACTTTTTTGTTTTCTCACCTTCTCTTGCGTGAAACGTATGAAATCACAAGACTAGAGAAGCAAGGAAAAAATCTTCCATATACCCCTTGCTGCCCTGAATTTCTTGTGACAACTTTGTAGCTGCATGTGAGTTTCCTGTGAAAACGGAGTCACTCATCAATCACAAAAATGTGAAAACCCGTCAATTGGGACGATTTGCCGTTTGTTGTGCCCTTCTCATTCATTTGGTTTCGCACCATCTGTGTCATGTACGCATACGTATAAGTTCCTATCATCCCATTGCGATGATCATTTATTTTTCGTCGGTCAATTCTTGATGCCAAAACCCAAGCCATCTGGATCTAAAACTAGCAAAACTGCTGCTTGTGGTCACAGTTTCTTATTTTTAAATAAAAAAAATTCATCCATTCCAATTCTTTTTGTTTCTTTAGATGTCTCACCTCTTTCTTTTGCTACTAGGGCTCATTTGACCGCAGCTTAAAAAGATAGATTATAAAAGGAGGTGACGTGGATGGCCGAGGGTCAGGTGGTCAAGCTGGTTAAGTTCTGGGGGGAAATCGAGTGGAAGATCATTCTCATTCTCATTTTAAAGGTGACAATATGTTATGTTAGTATGTATGTGGATTTGAAAATTGATGTGAAACGGAGTGTGGAAACATATACAGGGTAGCCCAAAAGTCTTTGGTCACAGGAAAATCGTGAATTTGCTGTTTTTGTCACATTTTGTGATCTGAAAGTTTTTCTAGCTCTAACATCGGATGTCAAGACTTTAGTCGGAAATTTTAGCATCGAATAATAAAGTAGTGTCATGCGTGGGGGGAGCTCGAAAAGGTCACAAATCACGAAATGTGATAAAAACAGCAAATTTAATTTTTTGATATGGCCAAAGACTTTGGGCATCCCTGAATGTGCATACGTTCCCATTTAGTCTTGACATTCGTGGTTAGAGCAAGAAAATTTTTCAGACCACAAAATTTGATAAAAACAGCAAATTTATATTTTTCCTGTGGCCAAAGACTTTTGGGCTACCCTGTATAAAATGTAGTTTGTAAGCAGCATGCAAATCCAGGTCTTCTCTTTGCTATTGGTTGGATTCAAGACATTCGACTCCATGAGCAACTAAAAAGTCAGGAGTGAGTACCATTACGCAAATGGACCAAAGAAATAGGTCGAAAGAAAGGATCTATTTATCCACGTCTGCATACAGCACAATGGCGCCCGCTGACCTCTTGCAATTCAAATTCTCCATTTCAATACAGCATATTGTTGACCTTTCATCAAGAGAACCGCCTCAATTAATCTTCAATTATTACCAGGTTAACCTGAGGGGGACGAATCCGTCATTTACAGAATTGTGATGCAATCTTCATGTTTTAAAGAGAGCTTCGACACCGGCTCTCTCTTTAAAGCACCACAAATGTGAGCCTTTCTCTCTCTTTGATAGATATGGGAGGTTACGGGTGTCGGAAAAAAGCAAAGCCGTGTCAAAGAGAGACACAGGCTCTCTCTTTAACGCACCACAAAAGTGAGACTTTGTCTATCTTTGACAGAAATTGCAGGTTACGGGTAACGGTAAAAAACAAAGCCGTGGTGGATGAACTGGAAGCCCTCGCATTGTGTTCTTGGCTTTGGTCGTTCGACTTTTATCAGTAATTTGAACCTTTTGTACTTCGAATTATCGAGTGTGAATTGATTTTCTCGTGTTGGGAAAACGAATCCAGCCCCGCCAGTACACTCCCACCATAACAATAATGTTTTTCATTTCGACGAGAATAGTGGTGAACAGCGTTTGTTGAAATGCGAGAAACGCACAATGCGCCGTTTTGCGAACTGAAACACAAACGAAGCCGAAGCTTCGGTCGGCGCTTCGGTTCTGAAGGGGCTTGCCACGAAACGTCGTTTTGCGAATCGGCCGTTTGTCTGCGCATTGGAGTGTTTATGAAGAACACTGTTACACACCAAATGTCCACGCATCAATCTGTTTATCTCGACAGAGATTATTGTTCTAACAATTCCATTCGATTAGCTTCTATTCGATTCAAATTGGCATCTGATAGGGTAGAACTAGGACAACATGAGCAGATCATCTGCTGCAGTCAGCTCCACTTATCCACCACAAGAACAAAACATGCCATCTCTTTAATGTCATTTTCCTTTTTCAGCCGCCGGCATACAATTTCTATGCTTCGGATGGTACACAATGCATCGCCTCGAAAGTGCCTGCTGACTGGCACTGTATGTATCATTATTTTCTTGTAATGGCTGCTCTATCGCAATGGACGAAACAAACTGGTGGACATTATTGAAAAGAAGTTCCGGGAAAAAACTTTACCGTATCGCCAACGAACACGAGAGCCACCCGGAATCAGCAAATAAAGGAGCGTCAACATGCCGCCGGGCTTATTTGGGTAGTGTACGCGGAAGTTGCTGGGGCGACGAACTTGTGCTTCAGGCAGCCGCACACCTGTTTCAAGCAAACATCCAGGTGATATCGCCAACCAACACCCAACTGATTAAAGATGACGCCAGTTACAGGACCTTGAATATCCACCGTTGTTTGACCACCAAGGGTGGCGAATTAAATCACTATGAGCCCGTTATGTTTGGCCCCACACCATTGTTCGACCACCAAGGGCGGTGAATTGAACCACGATGAGCCGGTTATGTTTGGGCCCACACCAAAGGAACCACCAGCACTTGCTGCTGCTCAAGCTCAGGTAAGAGGGTAATACTTACTGCACTCGTAGGTATTGCGTCTTTCTGTGCAACATGAATAGCTTTTGGGAGAAACTTTTTTGTTTTCTCACCTTCTCTTGCGTGAAACGTATGAAATCACAAGACTAGAGAAGCAAGGAAAAAATGCTTCCATATACCCCTTGCTGCCCTGAATTTCTTGTGACAACTTTGTAGCTGCATGTGAGTTTCCTGTGAAAACGGAGTCACTCATCAATCACAAAAATGTGAAAACCCGTCAATTGGGACGATTTGCCGTTTGTTGTGCCCTTCTCATTCATTTGTGTTTCGCACCATCTGTGTCATGTACGCATACGTATAAGTTCCTATCATCCCATTGCGATGATCATTTATTTTTCGTCGGTCAATACTATGATGCCAAAACCCAAGCCATCTGGATCTAAAACTAGCAAAACTGCTGCTTGTGGTCACAGTTTCTTATTTTTAAATAAAAAAAATTCATCCATTCCAATTCTTTTTGTTTCTTTAGATGTCTCACCTCTTTCTTTTGCTACTAGGGCTCATTTGACCGCAGCTTAAAAAGATAGATTATAAAAGGAGGTGACGTGGATGGCCGAGGGTCAGGTGGTCAAGCTGGTTAAGTTCTGGGGGGAAATCGAGTGGAAGATCATTCTCATTCTCATTTTAAAGGTGACAATATGTTATGTTAGTATGTATGTGGATTTGAAAATTGATGTGAAACGGAGTGTGGAAACATATACAGGGTAGCCCAAAAGTCTTTGGTCACAGGAAAATCGTGAATTTGCTGTTTTTGTCACATTTTGTGATCTGAAAGTTTTTCTAGCTCTAACATCGGATGTCAAGACTTTAGTCGGAAATTTTAGCATCGAATAATAAAGTAGTGTCATGCGTGGGGGGAGCTCGAAAAGGTCACAAATCACGAAATGTGATAAAAACAGCAAATTTAATTTTTTGATATGGCCAAAGACTTTGGGCATCCCTGAATGTGCATACGTTCCCATTTAGTCTTGACATTCGTGGTTAGAGCAAGAAAATTTTTCAGACCACAAAATTTGATAAAAACAGCAAATTTATATTTTTCCTGTGGCCAAAGACTTTTGGGCTACCCTGTATAAAATGTAGTTTGTAAGCAGCATGCAAATTCAGGTCTTCACTTTGCTATTGGTTGAGTTCAAGACATTCGACTCCCTGAGCAACTAAAAAGTCAGGAGTGACTATCATTACGCAAATGGACCAAAGAAATAGGTCGAAAGAAAGGATCTATTTATCCACGTCTGCATGCAGCACAATGGCGCCCGCTGACCTCTTGCAATTCAAATTCTCCATTTCAATACAGCATATTGTTGACCTTTCATCAAGAGAACCGCCTCAATTAATCTTCAATTATTACCAGGTTAACCTGAGGGGGACGAATCCGTCATTTACAGAATTGCGATGCAATCTTCATGTTTTAAAGAGAGCTTCGACACCGCTCTCTCTTTAAAGCACCACAAATGTGAGCCTTTCTCTCTCTTTGATAGATATGGGAGGTTACGGGTGTCGGAAAAAAGCAAAGCCGTGTCAAAGAGAGACACAGGCTCTCTCTTTAACGCACCACGAAAGTGAGACCTTGTCTCTCTTTGACAGAAATTGCAGGTTACGCGTAAAGGTAAAAAACTAACTGTGGTGGATGAACAGGAAGCCCTCGCATTGTTCTTGGCTTTGGTTGTTCAGACTTTTATCAGTAATTTCAACCTTTTGTACTTCGCATATTATCAAGTGTTTTTTTTGCCCTATCATAACAATAATGTTTTTCATTTCGACAAGAACAGCGTGTGTTGAACAGCGTTTGTTGAACAGTGTTAGTGGTGAACAGCGATTGTCGAAATGCGAGAAACGCACAATTTGCAAAGCCCGAATTCATACCCTGAATGGTGCCGTTGTTAAAGAAGTAAACGACCATACACATGGGAGTGTTATACACTGGAGGTAAGCCTTTATCTCCGAATTACAAAATTCCTTTATCTCCGAATGTGGCTATCTCTTGCCCAATTAATTTCGAAGTCATCTGGAGCAGTGTTATACAATTGCGTTACACTACAAAAGCACTCACTACCACCGCATCCACCACGTCCGTTGAAGTGAGAGTCAGGGATGTCCAAATTATCTGCCCTTTTATTTTCTTTTGTGCTTTTGAGTGAAGTTTATCCTGTGGCGGACAGTTGTCTGTCCCCTTTTGTAAAAAGCACTTTTTGTACATTCACAAAATGCAAAATAATGCTAACCTTACCCAACCTAACCTACCCTAACCTGACCTACCTAACCTATCCTAACCTAACCAAACCTATTTTCTTTCTTCAGACTGTTTTTCCCCGTTTTTGTGGGTCGGTACTTCAACATGGGGAAAGATGGAAAAGTGCCCGTTTCGCGTAGATTAATGAAATAGGCCCTCTCCCTCCCGCCTCTTTCCGTTGCACACTTTGTGTCTGCATTGGATTGTTTATGAAGCATACAGTCTTGACAATTCTTCTTACAATTCCATTCGATTCGCTTCCATTCGATTCAAATTGGCATCTGATCGGGATAGAACTAGGACAGCAAGAGCAGATCATCTGCTGCAGTCAGCTAAACTCCACCACAAACACAAAACATGCCATCTCTGTTATGTCATTTTCCTTTTTCAGCCGCCGGCATACAATTTATATGCTTCGGATGGTACACAACGCATCGCCTCCAAAGTGCCCGCTGACGGGCACTGTATGTATCATTCTTTCCTTGTAATGGCTGCTCTATCGCAATGGACGGTTCCGATACTCACAAACAAACTGGCGGACATCATTGAGAAGAAGTTCCGGGAAAAAATCGAGATTTACTGGATCGCCAACGAACACGAGAGCCACCAGGAATCAGCAAATAAAGGAGCGTCAACATGCCGCCGGGCTTATTTGGGTGGTGTCCGATGGAGTTGCTGGGGCGATGAACTTCTTCTTCAGGCAGTCGCTCACCTGTTTCAAGCCAACATCCAGGTGATATCGCCAACCAACACCCAACTGATTAAAGATGACGCCAGTTACCGGACCTTGAATATCCGCCATTGTTCGACCACCAATGGTGGCGAATTAAACCATTATGAGCCGGTTATGTTTCGGCCCACACCAAAGGAACCACCAGCACTTTCTGCAACTCAAGCTCAGGCAAGAGGGTAATCTGTGGGCTACTTACTGCACTCGTATTGCGTCTATCTGTGCAACATGAATAGCTTTTGGGACAAACTTTTTTGTTTCCTCACCTTCTCCTGCATGTAACGTGTGAAAACACAACACTACTGATCACTGAGAAGCAAGAAAAAAACGTTTCCTTACCCTTTGCTGCCCTGAATTTCTTGAAACAACTTTGCAACTGCAACTGCATGTGAGTTTCCTGTGTAAACTGAGTCACTCATCAATGGCTCAAGAAAAACTTAAGAAAACTCAAAATTGGCATCGGGATCCCAGCATCCCTCGGAACTTCATCCACCGTAGCCACTGCAGCAACCGCCACAACCGCATCGGTCTCCACAACTCCACAACGTCCGTCCGTCAAGGACATTCTCCGTTCGAAGCCCATGAAACCAAAAGGCCCCAACCGGGAACTGCTGGGTTTGGGTGTCAATGAGAAGCGAGCCAAAATTACCACCAGGTGTCGCAGAGAGAAGGCAACAGCGACCCCGACAGAAATTGGCAACAAGAGATGGCTCAGAAGCAGCGTGGAGCCAGCGTTGTCATCATCAGAAGGGCTTCCGGGATCCCAGCAGCCGTCGGTACTTCATCCACTGCAGCAACCACCACAACCGCAACGGTCTCCACAACTCCACAACGTCCGTCCGTCAAGGACATTCTCTGTTCGAAGACCATGAAACCAAAAGGCCCCAACCGGGAGCTGCTGGGTTTGGGTATCAATGAGAAGCTAGCCAAATTACCACCAGGTGTCGCCGAGAGAAGGCAGCAGCGACCCCGACAGAAATTGGCAACAAGAGATGGCTCAGGAGCAGCGGGGAGCCAGCGTTGTCATCATCAGAAGGGCTTCCGGGATCCCAGCAGCCGTCGGAACTTCATCCACCGCAGCCACTGCAGCAACCGCCACAACGACAACGGTCTCACAACTCCACAACGTCCGTCCGTCAAGGACATTCTCCGTTCGAAGCCCATGAAACCGAAATTTTTGAAGACAACCAACCGAGGGGCGGATGAGAATGAAAATTTCAGTGAGCAAATTACGTAGGAGACAAAGTATCATAACCATCAAATCCTGAAATAATGGAAATCAAATAGTCTATGAAACAAAAAAAAAGACAAGAATCTCTCAAAGAGTGATAGATTACAAGATAGAAAAAAGAGACAGACTGTAAAAGGACTTGACAAGCAGATAGGGTTAAAGTGACTGAGAAAGGGAGGGAGTGATACAGGGTGAAACGGTGAAAGGTGAAACGCTTGTCTCTTTGACCCTTGTTTCTATTTAAGGAGTACCTACGTATTTGTTTCCAGCAGTTTTCTTTGTAATTAGCCTACTACATTATGGATGCAGGATGGAAGGTTGAGAAGAAAGGTGGGAAGAAGAGGTCGGCTGCCCAAGATAATGCAGAAATCAATAAAAAAAAGGCCCCAACCGGGAACTGCTGGGTTTGGGTGTCAATGAGAAGCTAGCCAAATTTAACCACCAGGTGGCGCCGAGGGAAGGCAGCAGCGAAGTGTAGAAGTTATAAAATTTATCATGATCACTTAAATTTCAGATTGATGGACCCCTATGTGTTGGAATGTTGCATTAACCCAGAAGAGTTTGTCGATTTTTGGGAATCCGATGTTGAGGGGCCGTCTGTGCATGACCATGTGCCCCCACCTATTAAGACAACAGTAATAGAGGGAGCTAAGATAGATCTTCTCACTGCAAACGCCGAGTCAGAAGAAGTCAAGTTTGATCCGAGACCTTCTGGGAAATCAAGGAAATATCCGTATATCAAAGTTAACGTGATTACACTCCCTTTGATACGGAAAATTGTAGATTCAAGTCGTCAATCCACCTTTTCGAGGGAAATCTTGAGAGCAATTGTCGAGGAAGAGGACAGCAGACTACTACAAAATAATCGGGTGGGTAGAGCAGACACCACTTCGAAATCAACAAAAGCTAA
>JASGXE010010165.1:0-15522 GCA_030068105.1 Sinentomon sp. SZTP_YWyxl
ATCGCAGCAAAACTCCTAGAAGCCGATATATTGGGTCGTAGGAACTGGTCCTACTGCTACCTGGTTCTACTCATTTTTAGTCTTACCGTAACCAGGTCCGACCATAATCTGGTCCAACCGTAATCTGGTCCTTCCGTCCGTAATCTGGTATGCACTACAGTAACCTAGTCCTGCTGTAATCGGGTCCCACCGTAACCAAGTCCTACCGTAATCTGAGCCTCGTGATCTGGTCCTGCAGTTACATGGTCCTACTATAACCAGGTCCTACCGTTATCTGGACCTGCCGTAATCTGGTCCTACCGTAACCTGGTCCTACTGTTAATTGGATCGAATGAAATTTAAATCAAATTTTTTCGGGGTGCAAAGAAAATGTAGGACCAGATTACGGTAGGACCAAACAGCAGTAGGACCAGGTCTGTTCCCCCGATATATCACTTATCAGCTGTGATCAAAAAACCTACACTGCCACCAGAAGGTTCAATTCTTCTCTTGGGGGTGACATTTGAAATCCTGATCCTTTTTTGTGATGAATACCAAGGTGGTTGATTTGTTAGATAAAGGAGTTCCTGTTCAGAACTCCCTGATTCGCTGGCATTCAGTCCTGGGTTGCCTGTGTGAGAACCTGTTTTGACAAGAAACTCGAAATTTTAGTGACTAGATCCATCTCCTAAACCCATGCCAGGTGTGCAGCCTTTGGCTCAAGGGAACCATCCGAGACCCCGCATTGGTGGAATATGATTCGGAGCCCGCAAATACCCCCCGCATCGATGTTCAGGTCCTTTCCCTCCCCAATGAAAGAAGGAAGAAACCCCTTTTGGAATGCTTGTGTTTGAGATGGCCATGTTTGGGAAAACTGCCTCAAGCTTGCATGCAAGCATGCATGGCTGAGACTTATCTCCTCTATGGATTCCAGATTTTGAGCTTCTTTTCAATGGGAACACACATTGGTCTGATTTTTCCTTAGTGCCCTGTTGCCAACAAAACGTTATCATGTCCCAATCTCACATGTGATCAAAATGCTCCAGTATGTACAATTTCTGATGGCTGGTGAAAATAACAAGCATTGTAAAATAACGTGCATAATCACTGATCACACAGTGAATCATCAATAATTATTCATTTAGTTTAGTGAAATTTGATTTAGTGAATCATCAATTCATAAAAATGTATTACACCATAAAGTGTTTTGCAAAAGGCTCTTACAGCATCTTTGAAATTATGCAAAACTGATTTGGGAAAGAGTCCACCATAGTGGAAAAACCAACATTTTGGGAAACGATGTGATCGCGTAGGTAGGTACCTAGCGAAGGGTAGAGGGTTCTTCTTAGAGTCTGAGGTTGGTGGTTCAAATTTAGTATGTGTCAAAAAATTCGCATTTTTGCTTTTTTTTTCTCTCTCAAATCGATCGTGAAAAATCATTTCTCAGAAAAAATCAGGATTTAGAAAAATAAAATATTTATGGCGGCGAGATCCATTCGAGGGTTAGGCTGTGTTTCCATTGGCGTTTTGTTGTCACTGTATGTCGCCGCAACTGGCGTTTTGCAGTTTTTTAACACCCGCAACTTGCGACCGACTCGGGCGTGTTGTCTGGTTGATTATGCTGCTAATACATGCAAATTCCTAAAGTTAGTGCTGCAGGCAATTCGTAACATCGGTACATGCACATTTCAGACAGTCGGTGCCAGTGAGTTGGCAGTTCCGGACGTTCGGTGCTTTGTCCAGCCATGGCTCAAATAAGGAGCAAGTGATTTTGCTGTGTGTTATACCTGTTGAGTCGACGCCAGAAAAGGCCATGTCGGCTTTGGATACATCCACTGTTGCTGTCAAGGCCGCAGGAAGGGAATTTCTTCAACCTGTTTCCGGCACTCGGTGGAGATCCCGAGAATATTTTCAATTACTTCAGAATGTCCGTGGGGTCATTCGATGCACCACTTCAACAATCATTTGCGATCTGAGGATACGATGATGCAAACGAACCGCTCCAGCGAGACAAAAAAGAGTGAATGCATGTATGGAAAGCACGAGATCAGCGCGTTTCGACGCCCGTGGAAACAGCTACCGACGATTGCCATTCACTTCAAAGCATTGCTACTGGACCTGGATGACAAAAAGCATGCCACACATGTGCTTTTTGTCGACTAAAAAGCACACATGCTTTTTGGACGTCCAAAAAGCACCGACACGGCGGATGTCGGTAGAGGGACACCGGCGTGACATGGCGACTCACGACGACGGAAAAAACGCCACGGTAGAAAAACGCCCGTGGAAACAGTCTCATTTAAAAAGCATGCCTCGACGACATGCCGTGACACCAAAAACGCCTTACACTGGAAACACTGCCTTAAGCTTACTTCCTAGTTGTGAGGTAAATCTGGCCATTTAAGGCAATGTTGATTTTCCATAGTAACTTAGAGGTGAGCTTCACCCTCGACTCGATCTCGTCTCCGTTAGCAAGTTTACCTATGCACGACTATGCAAGTACATATTTTTCCACTGAAAAAAAAACCCAAGCATAATCCTCAATTTGATTTCTATTTTTTTTTTCATGTTGTTTCCTCTTTCAGTTCTCATTTTTTTATTCGGCCACACTGCTGTCAGTCTGTGACATTTCACATAGGGTACCTAGTTGGTTTTTAGTCTGGCTCTCGACTATTTCAAATTGGTCTGTCGATGCTTAGAAAAACCAACAGCGGCATAAGATAGACATTTTCCGCAACCTGCCCAAGCAATAATTGGATCACCATGTTACTTTGAGTCAATCTCAAACCAACGTCAGCATGATCAGAAGAGAATCTGTATTGCTGTCCAACCTTTGCATTGCTGTCCAACTTATGCATAATGTCTTTTCCGCTCTCTGCTTTTTAGGGAAAAGCACGTTCTGTTGACAACATATAGCTTGTTACCTTTAGCAGTCATGTCACTGAATACCACCTTCATGATTAAAACTGCCCACTTGGGTAGACTGCTGTGCAGCAGGACTGCTGTACATGTGCCATCTAGAATTCTACCCATTCAATTTCTTAGGCTGGTAAGAATGTTATGCAATGATTACATGGGCTCAAGCTGCTTTTGTGTCACAAAATATGTTGGGTTCTGGATTTCTTCATGGGTGTGATTATGTGAATGTCCCATGTTGTGGAATTTTCAAAAACCTCCCTTTCTGCACTAGTTTATGAAGGAAGTCCAATGCGTTCAGTGCTGATGTGTGCAGCTTAAAAGAATATGCCGTTTGAACAGGTAGGTTCTCATACATGCAGGTGGATTATGTTTTTACAACTTTATGGTTGTCGCTTTTATGTAAACCCGTTTTCCAGGTATTTGATATCGACACAATTCTGTGCTCCAATTGGAAAAAGTACAGCAAAGTCACTTCCATTAAAAAAAAGTTGCAGCTCTTCAGAAAGGAAGGAATTTATCGACAAGATGACAGATTTTATTTCGAATTACTTTGTTCCCACAAGGGAAACAGATTGCATTTGAAGGCCAAGTTGTTGAGGCACAGTTTCTACAGACGGAACAATGCTTTATCCCAGAGAAGCTTTCCAGACCATCTTGAAACAGACCTCAAAAATGTACACCGTTTTTCCGTTGTTTGCTGTTTGCGAGGCCAATTTCCCATCTTGTTTAAGGGTGTGCCTTCTTTCCCCTTTTTTCTGTTTCTGCACGTTTTTCTCGCATCCAAATGATGGCGAGATTCAGTAATTTAAGTAGAAAGTACCAAAAATGCCCATGCATCTTGAAATTGGAAAATTTACTGTGCATTGTATTCCCACCTGAAATGTGTGCATCCATTCAAACAGTACTCGTAGGTACTTGTGGGTACTCATTTGCAAACTGACTAACCCAAACTTCTTCACATGTTCAATTGGGCATGTCACATGTTTTCGTGTTTGGTCTTGTTTAGGATTGAATCCCCCATCCCCCTGCATATAATTGTAACTGCCCATGTACGAACACGACTGACAGGCAGTGAATTCGGTTTCTCCAGATCTTCATCAATAATTTTGCAGCCTTTTTGACAAAAACCACAAATTTGATAAATTCTCACACCATGATATGTAAGCTCTCATTGAAATGTGGATATCTTGGACAGAAATTTGAAACTGTTCTTTTGCATGCGACATCTGCAGCACCCAAAAATCAGCTAGATATGTTCCGATATGCCATGTTCCAACTTGACAAGGTTCGAACGCTCATGGTGTGGCTGCTGTCAGTTTTTTTCCAAAACGTTTCCAGATGTCTCATTTTTGTCCATCGTCTGTAATTTCATATAAAACTCTCCCACGCAGCAATCAAACGTGCAAACTGACAAGAGTTCGGCTCTGGAAATCCTGGGAATCCCACGAAAAGGGCCTTGATTGACAGCTGGGTATATCTTTTATGACATTTTCAATGGCAAGGTTACGTAGGCGTATCCAGATATTTTGAGAACTGCTTGTCAAAATGCAAGGTGTAAAACCCTGATCAAAACCACATTCTCAAATCACTATAGAGGGACTTTTCCCTGACACCAGTACAAAATTCCACCATTTTCATGCAACTCGTTGAAGCTCCACGTTGTTCTGAAGTGGGTTCTTATAAAACTGTGAATTTGCTACTTTTTGCCGCAGAGCAGATGCCATAAAATTCCAGTCTTGCTATTGCCCCCTTTGATTTTTAGAAAAATAAGAAGTTGAAGCTGAAGACGAATGTCCTAGTGAATGTCTCATGAGAACGATGTTTCTCCTCTGTAGGATATCTAAATTTTCTAGATGTTTTTTGTGACATTGAATGCTCGCTTTGGTCATGTTTCATCGATTCTTCGAGCAGACAGGGCAATTTTGGTGTGGATTTTCGCAATGTATTCTCGGCCAAGAATACTTTAATTATGTTAGCAAGCAGAATGATGTTGAGGCTAACATTAACTGCAGTTGATCTGTCATCATTTGCAACTGTCTGAAAACCATCAAAATTTTGCTCGTTCACGAACCGACTTTTTTGCTTGTGAGCAAGGGTCATTTTGAAGCACCCTGTAGCTCAAGGGTGTTGTGGAATTCGTTCGACAATGGTGGCAAACAAAGGACACTGGCCACCGTGGACTACTACTTCCAATATGGCCCGGTTGCTTATTTTGCAAAACAAATGGATGTGAATTGGTGGAATGGTTTGTCTCTTTTGAAAAATCTGCACTTTTTTCATCAGTGTAAAAAACGCATCGAATTCAATAATTGCTTATCCACTGAGTATCAAAAGCCTGATATCACTGTCCTTTTGCACAACAATAGAACAAGGTTCGAAATATATGTTGACAAAAATTTTCCAAATTCACACGCAGAATATCCAAACACCGAATCAGTTCTCAAAATACATGGATACGCCTACGTATTCAGAATGCATTTTTGGATGCAAATAATAATTGAACATTGCAGTATGTTGCTTTTAGCATTGGGGAGTTGGTACCCATTTTTGTACCCGTATTTGATGGGGAGTGCGCATTCAGCATTGGAGAAGAGACAAACATGCTGAGAACTTGATTTCGTTTTTGCTCAAATGTTTTTGTTTGCTATTGCCGGTGAATCATATTTCAGATTTTGGTTGAATACTTCTGCACTCATTTTTTATCCTTATGCGTGGGCATGATCGCTTTAGCTTTCTGAATTGGTGCAGGTCGACTTTGGCTTGTCTTGCTCAATAGTCTATTTTTTAACATGGACCTAATTTTAGAAAGTATGTTTGCAGTCTTGCAATTGCTGCTGGCATCGTTCAGAATGAAAAATGATTATTATTCACACCTATTGATGTCCCCTTGTTGTGCTCTACAGGTGGTGAGAACTAAAAGGCAGTAAAGCATCAAAAACCCAACGGGTGCACAGCGGCGGCAGAATGAATGTACTCATACGTGTAAAAAATTGCGACTGTTCAGATTTCGGTAAAAAAATCCACGCTGCAGAAATTAAAGATCACTTTAACAAGCGAGGCGAAAATCTGGTTCCACTGTAGAAAGCCGTGTTGCGATCTGATGCTTTAATTTCTGCTGCCTGGATGAGAGTAAACAAAAAAGAAAATGTTTTGAAGGCAACAGTTAATGGGAAAAACACATGTATGAGAATATTCAGCCGCTCGTGTAACATAAAACATTCCGTCTTACAACTTTAGAGCCTTTACAACTCTCGAAAGATCTGAATGAATGGTGAACCTGGAGTGAAAGAACTTGTTCCAACACAATGCCCGATATACATTTTATAACGTCTTGCCCTTTTTCTAAAATTTCCTCATGGAAGACAATAATTCTTAAAGTGATGCAGGATCATGGTCCACAAGTATTTTGACAGAAGTCCAAGGGTGCTTTTACTTGTGTTGCCAACTGGCCGGGGGATGCCAAGCCTCCATGACTCCATTGGACTTGTTTATCCCGTAATGAACAGTGATTGATTGGCTACATAGTTCTCGTAGGTACCTACACAATGTTTGTTGTTTTTTTGTCTCTTCGGTTTTCCAGTTTCTTCGTAGGCTTTTTGTTTTCAGGTAGGCTACCTACCTGGTCCAATAATTGTGTGTTCATTTTTTGCAGGCCACGTCAGCTGCATCAAAAGTTGAGGAAATAACTGGGAATGAAATTGTTGCCAAGGCATTGAGCAGTCAGGTTTGATGGTTTGACTTTTGAAATGCTGTTTGAAACTTGATTTCATTCTTGAGCGTCCCACCTAAAGGGTGATCATAACAGGCTGATAAAAATGAATTACAGAGAACGTTTTGTAAGAACTGCTGTTTTGAGATGATGAATTTTGCATCCAGGGTGGTAATTGAAACCACATCGGTGAGTATCCAGTCCATCAATTTACTTTAGGAAGAACCTCTGCTTACCGAGTTGAGATCTTAATTATAGACCCTTCGAAATGAGACACTGGCTGGTAATTCATACCAGGTAGACCTGGCAATCAGGGCGCGATTTGTACGGGGGGATTACCCCCCCCCAGTTGAAAAATATTTCACCCAAAATTGAGGTATTTCATGCATAAATATGGGCATTTTGCCCTACAAATTGCGGTTTACCCCCCCCCCCCCCCAGTTAACTTTCAACAAATCGGTCACTGCTGGCAATTGTTCAGGCAGTCTGTCTAATGAAGAGAAGTGCAAGGAGGTTTTCTTGATTTTTGTGCCACCCTGCACTAACTCACTGCTTCTGTCTGCTGAAGAGAACTGCACGGAGGTGTTAATGAGTTTGTTTGTGCCACCCTGCACTTACTCATTGCTGGGCTAATAAAATACAAGGCCAACGCCACGCCTGTTTTTACACTCATGGATTTGTCAAAGGAAAAAATGCTTGGAGCAGTCAGTTGTTAAACGGGTCGATTATGGGTTTTCGGATCTGTGTCATTTGTTGATTGACAGGAAAAAATTATTCCGAGCGTTTGCTTCATTTGTTGGGTGTAAGGACATCAGTGCAAAACTCCTTTGGCTGCAACTCATTTCCTTTCAACATGCAGGTACCTACCTATTTATTTTTTCATTCCAGGGCATTGAATATGTGTTTGGAGTTGTCGGGATTCCAGTTGTGGAACTGTCTGTGGCAATGCAGCAGGAAGGCTTAAAATTCATCGGAATGAGGAATGAGCAGTCAGCCTGTTATGCTGCTCAAGCAATGGGGTACCTGACCAGGAAGCCAGCTGTTTGTCTAACGGTGTCTGGACCTGGAGTCATTCATGCTTTGGGTGGAATGGCAAATGCGCAAGTTAATGCCTGGTAGGTCACAAACAAACCTCACACCACTTGTCCTGTCTGCTTGGGTATCATTTTGTGGAGGCAATGCAAGTTGCCTGAAGTACCCACCCCCTACATTTTACCTTTTTGGTCAGTACCTAAATTATTTTTCTTTTGGAATTTTACCCCAATCTGATTTTTACTGCGACATCCCAATGACCTAAGAAGTTTTTGAAGGGACTAAGGGGATTTCGGGTGAGGTTGGTTGGGCAAGGGTTCCTTAATAATTTGATTACACGACAGAAAGAATCAAATTATTTTTTAGAAAACCCCTCAGGGCTTTAGAGGATGCATGCCAGACGGCTTTGGCAAAAAATTTCCAAATTTTTTCCCGACGCATCAGAAACATGCTCATTTTGCAAATTCTGAAAAGTGTGCATCGTTTGTTTGTGTTTTGATACAAGGGGGATGGAATCTTTTTCGGTCTTCAATGGCTTCTATTATTAATGGGTTGCCTTCCCAATTCCTTATTATTTTCATTTCAATTCTGGTCTTCAGTGATTTTTTGCATGTTGACTGCTCCTGCATCTTTCAATTCTGCTTTCTTGCTCTTTAAGGCCCCTCTTGGTCATTGGTGGGTCATGCAGTCAGAATCAGGTTGGTTTGGGTGCCTTTCAAGAATACGACCAGGTGGGCGTGTCAAAGCCGTTTTGTAAATATGTCGCAAGGCCTTCTAGTCTGACGTCAATCCCTTTTCATGTCGAGAAGGCAGTCCGATCGACAACCTATGGCAGGCCAGGTTAGCAGTGAAGGAGCTCTAACATTAACCTTCCTATTGACCATGTCTACTGCTCTTGTAAGCACAAGTTGGGGTCAAAAAGGAATTGCAGGAATTTAACTGGGCCTACTTACCCGAAATCGTGTGTCGAACCCCTTTTCCAAGCAATGTCCCTTTTCTGTGTCCGAAAGGAGGCACGAAATGACCTTTCAATCATTCACAGATCAAATGGCATGAGGAACCTGGGTTCCACCCTGTTAAAATGCTACCTACACAAGAAAATCTGTGGCAGACAACTGCTTTTTCATGGAAATGCCAGCTGGGGCTAAAGCAGGTGTTTACCCAGTTTTGCAGACATTGCTCAATTCAACAAATTCGAGAAAATGCTCTTGCCACAGCAAGACCAGGTCATGAATAGGTGAAGGCAAACCATTTGATTATCCAGATGCCCATGAACTCTGTTGAGTGACCAGGTCACCTGGATTTTCTGCACCTCTTTGACAAGGAAATACCAGGGCTTCATCGATTTCCCCAAGAGAGTAAATGAAAATGCTGTTTCGGATTGCAAAAAAAATTTGACGTTGTCCTTTTGCCCCATGTGAGTTCCTTGGGCCTGGTGAAAAAATATTGTGCCTGCTGGAAAGCGTTTTCTCCGGTGTCTAAAATCTGGCCTAAAAAAGAACAGAAAAAAAAAACAACTCAAAATGAATTAATTTTGGTCATCTAATTTTGTACCTACAAGCTTTTTTTTTTTATCACTGCAAATAATTGACTATCAGATCGTAGTTGTTCAGCCATCCTTGAGAACATCCGCTTGAGTGTGAACTTTTTTGAGAATTATTGACTTGAATCCTGTGCCTGGATGTTAATTTATCATCTGAGTTCCCCATTAATAAATATAGTTTACTTCCCTGAGCATGTCTAAATCGTCAACACGGGACACCGCCCAAATCATATTTTTCAAAAGCAGGATGGTAAATGTGAGGTGGGTATCACCATATACTTTGATGACTTGTGCTGTAATGCTAGAATTCTGGTCAGTTTTTTTTTTTTTTTTTTTCTCCGGCATCCCACATCCAAAATAAGGTCCCAGCAATCCATAAACCAATGGAATCTAATTTCGTCATTGCGCTTTTCTCTGTTAAATGACCTGGCAAATCTGTTTATCTGCAATGAAATTCTTACAGGTGTTGGCATGCTTGATCTTTCTGAGGATATTCTGGCTTCCAAAACGTCACAAACGGTGCAGCTTGACAAAAGTGTCACCCTCCGCCTCCAATTTTGGCATGCTCGGACCAAATTAAGAGAGCAGTGGCCGAGATCAATAGAGCAAGACGGCCGCTGATAATTCTGGGAAAAGGTGAGATAATGTTTTGTGTCCTTCAATTTCCGGCCTAATTTAAAAAATTTTTTTTTAAAAATATCCAACCCGTTTTTGCCTTTTTTGTCTAAATAAGAAATTTTTGAAATTGAACTTTTAATTCACTTGTTTTGGCAAAATTTTCCATCCCAAGTTTTTTTTCATTTTTTGGACGAGAAGAAGGTTTCGGAAAAAATAAGTTTTTGTAAACTCTGGCACCAATGCTCATTTTCTTTCCCCAAAAAAGACTGAAGAAGTGGCCTGACCAAACATTTTTCCCCTCGTTTACTGGGGAAATTAGTCTGGGTTGATTTTGAGCCCAGCCTGAGGAATGCCTGGCCGGGCATAATTCCCTCTCCAATAAAAAATTTGAAAAAAAATCTTTGGGAAAACCTTCCTGGCCAACTTTGGGGGTGGGGAATTTCTTCAAAATAAAACCCTAAAACAAATTTTAAAAAAATAAATGGGCATTCTCCCATTGCAGGGAAAAAACCTTGGAAAAAATAAACAAATATGGGGTTAAAAAAAAAAACCTTAAATATGATGGGAAAAGAAGGAAACATTTAGTCCAAATTTTTTTTGGCAACAAACACTTTGTCCCTGTTTTTTGACTATAAGTATTAGAACAGAAGAGGCTCCCAAACTCTGCGGGACATCCCTTTGGAAATCACAGACCATCAAGAAAGTCAGCTGAATCGTCTCTTTCATTTCGATCAACAAATGAAGTTTCCTACTGACGTGCTTTCGTATCTTTTATACAGGTGCTGCTTATTCCCAGGCTGAAGATGCCATTCGTGCCTTGGTTCGTGAAACCCAAATTCCATTCCTTCCGACACCCATGGGGAAGGGAGTTGTAGACGATGGTGATTCCCTCTGTGTTTCATCTGCCAGATCCATGGCAATCAAAGAAGCAGATGTTGTTATTTTGCTGGGTGCCAGACTCAATTGGATTCTTCATTTTGGAAAACCTCCAAAGTTTGGCTCTGACACAAAGTTCATCCAGGTTTGCCTCTGCAGTGCGCTAGGTTTTCTCTCTTGTGGCCTCTCAATATTGCATGGTGTCCCAAAAATTGAAATAAAATTGGTCTGTTTGACAATCCGAGTTTTTGCTGAAAATGGCACTCGTTATTTTGCCCTCTTCACTTTCAAATGAAATCTTTCGTGGATAAAATTTTTTGCCCACCAATAAGATGCAACTCTTTCTAGACTTCCTGATCGATTTTTAAGAAACTTTGACCATAAACTTGCCATCAAAATGTGCCATTCTAGAAAGACGTTTGAACTCATGTTCCGACCCAACCAGACCTCCGGGTGGGACCGTTGTAAAATTTCAGTGTGATCGGTAGTAAAGTTTCAGTGTGATCGGTAAAACCACGTATGCGGGAAATGGTATTTTGATTTGATAAACTGCCTTCTTTTATGATGTTTTTTCCATTTTGTTTAGAATGTAGCCAGAACTAACACTAGGTATGGGAAAAGCCAACTCCCAACCATACCAATTCCATGTTTTTTAGATTTGATTGCCCTTCTGTCTGTTTTTGCCTTTCAATCTGTTTCAGGCCTTGCTTTCAAAATGCGTAATAATTATCAAAGTTATGCTGTTCTTGCAATTCAATTCTTGTTCTGAAAAGTAGGAATGTGACCAGAGGTGGGAAACAATTTTCTGATTATCATGGAATCTCTGTTTGATAACTAGGGCACACTGAAAATGGTGAAAAGGAATTGGCACCGCCGAAACGAAATCACCAGTTTCCTTTTGTGATTTCTTTGCCATTTCATGCACGCATAACTTTGAAACGGACAATCGTTGGATGTTCAATTTTTTTTTTTTTTTTTTTTTTATGTAAAGAGGTTCAATGGGGGGATAGACTGGGGTCTCTGAGGCAAGCCTCAGAGACCCTACTGGGGTTTCTGAGGCAGGACCTCAGACACCCTACTGGGGTCTCTGAGGCCCCTCAGAGACCCCTCGGTCTCTGAGGCCCCTCAGAGACCCCTCAAACTACCCTCAGAGATTCATTTTTTTGTTGATTTAAACCAGCCGAAGCTGGACCAGGGAAGTTCCTACGTCAAAGCGTGGCCCTGGAGGTATGGGGAAAACCCGGTCCGTGAGGACCAGATAAAAAACCTTCTACTTGCAGCCCCGGAAAGAAGCTGCGATTGCAAATAAAGCGAAGGAATTGGAAGGAGGGCCTTCAGGGACCCCCTTTTACCAATTCTTCACGGCGCTCTGACCCCCTTTTACCAATTCCTCACAGCGCTCTGCCACCAAGCTTCAGTCCACTGCCACCGGACACATCAGAGGTTCAAACTACTGCACCTGGAGCACATATAATTTCTTATCCCTCCTGCCACTGTCTTTTGCCCACACACCTGGAAAGGTAGAGCCCTTATATTTGAACACTTAGCCTTGACTTATATTTACACAAGGACAGATAAAAAAAACATGGTTGCTACCAACCTGGAAAACCTGGAATACTCAGGGAATTTCTTTTGCAACCTGGAAAACCTGGAAAACTCAGGGATTTTTGAAAAAAACCCTGGAAAAATGAAAATTTCCCCAAAAAACCAGCCAAAAAAGGGAAAGCAGGTTTTTATAACATTTTAGTGTGCATAAAAGCCTGGAAAAAACTGAGAATCCTTCTGGAAAACCTGGAAAACTCAGGGAATTCCGATTTTTCAAAGTAGCAGCAACCATGAAAAAAACCAGGAGTGGAAAAAGATAAACACAAATTGATGCTTATGCGCAAATATAGATTGCCTTTCTAGATGAAATACATGTGGCGCCATCTACACTTTTTATTCTAATTTGCACATAAGACATGTGGCGCCATCTGCACGTTCCATTCTAAGGTGTAAATTGAAACATGGTGTTTTCGACAGGCTTTTCTGTATTCTTCGACGGGCGTTTCTTTTCTTCCCACTTTTTAAGGGTTTTCTCGGCTTTTTTTCACCACCAAATCACGACATTTTTTGGCTTTTGAGCGAAGGTTTCGAAGAATTGTCACCATTTTTTGCGTGCTCTAGTGATAACTCAACTTAAGCAATGTATGGAAATGTCCAGTCTGATGCATTCTTGATTCACCAGCTTTTGACAGGGTGGCAGCAGTTTGGACATTGTCAGATAGCAGTTTTTGTGACCTGATTTGTAGGTCTTCTGGAAATGAGGCTGCCCCCAAAAATGGGCTTTTCTCTATTAAAAATCTTGATAACTGTGCAAATGATTCTGAACTCTTGCAGAACTGGCAAAACTCACAGCACCGTCTTCCGTTTCCCTTCCTGGTTCCCTCTTCATGTTCTCTTGGGAAACCATTGGTGGATGTTCTAAGATCTGTTGTGAGTGGAAGGAAACCATCTTGCTTGTGATTGATCACATCCATTACAAATCACATCCAAATAACATCCATTACATTGCTTGTGCTTGATCTCATCCATCAAGTGTGCTTGTGCTTTAAGTGCTTCTTCCCAGGCGTAAGATCACTCGAAACAGTTCATTGTTCGTCACTTCCAGGTTGATATCTGTGCTGAAGAATTAAACAATAGTGTTGATTCGGCTGTCGCCTTGCAAGGTCATCTTCCATCGGTGGTGAAACAAATTCACGACGAACTGAAGGTAGTTGGCATCAAGACAGCAGGAAGCATTGCTGAATGGAGAGAGAGGCTGGCGGAGAAATGTCAGTCGAATAGACGCAACATTCAGGTACAAGATCACAGTAGCTTGGAAAGAGTGGGTGCCACCACTATGATTTGATTCCCCCTCATCAACAAAGAAAAGTTGCTGCAAGCCCCATTTAACCCATTTCAACCTGCTGGGGAGCAAGAGAAGCATTTAGTGACTTCTGGTGGGCCTAACATTACATTCCCCGTAAAACTCTTGGTCCTACCTTCTGGGATCTTATCCCTACTTACAAGAATGAGACAAGGGGATCTTGCAAGTTCATTTCTTGCCATTATGACGTCCAGCCATCATGGCGGTTCTGAAAACCAAAGTGGTCAAAACTGAAATGGGCCGATTTCTTTAAACGAAGATAAAAAAAATTTAACCTGCCCATTTTTGTGATCTTGTTCCCATAAACGATGCTCAAATTTTTGTCATTTCCCATAATTATTAATATTGATTGAAGATGTGTAGCCAGCATTTACGTTTGCCGCAGATAACTTCATCTGCAATTTGGTATTCGATTCGCAGTTCAGTTATCAAGGATTGAATTTTGAAGGGTGATTATCTTTAGTTTCCCTTTTGAAATAAGGCCACTATCTTAAATTTTTGGTTGATCAAGGAGATGTACCTAACGAATACAAATTGTACTCACCTAATTGCTCATAACTGAAGAATTTCGTTGAATTTCGGTTCCAGACTTATGACTAGAGCCCACGGAATTTCGTTTTTATATTTTGTCAATTTCGTTTTGAAGGTTCAAAATTTCGTTTTTTAGTGTTGAAATAAAAGTGAAATTTCGTTTTTTCTCGTTTTTGGCCTTTTGTAGGCTGTAAGATTGATCCCGGGGGTTTGTATGGTGTTGAACTGCGGTTTCCGAATATGGTTCCAATGGAAAACTGGCAGGACTTTCTCTTGAATAGGCCTTCCAAATGAAATAGAGAAGCATTGCAAATGTGCATTGAGAATTAAAATAAAACTTGTTACGATTGTCTGGGTTTGTACTGTGTAGCTGAACTCACCATTTCATTATTTTGTCTGCATGGCATTTTGTAGCCTTCTCAGGCAGCAAATGTTATTTTTTTATAGTGGCTGGTTTCCCCTCTCATTTCCATTCATAATAGAAGCTGAATGAAACCTGTTATGAATCTAATATCGCATATGGTTGACTGCAGATGGAATACGAAGGCTGAAGGCATTTGAAGATTTCTAATCTGAGTTCACTTTTTATTTTCATCAAACAATTTTGTTCTACTTCTAACTTAGTGGCATCTAGCTTTGAGTCTGAGAAAAGCTAAGAGTATCCCGGAGACAAAAATATTCGATTAAACAACAGACAAATTGGGATGACCGGTTTTAGGAAACTAAAAAAAAGTCACAAGAAGCAGGGTTCCCAACAGGGAAAGAAAAATAGGGAACATTCAAACAGGGAAAGTGGGAAAAGCCCAAAAATATAATCCAGAAATGGCATTTGCAATAATGACAAAAGGGAGTTTTTTAAAAAGCTTCTGGAATTTTTCTGAAACTGAATTTCGGAATGAAAGTTTTTGTCGAAAAGGGCTTGATTCAAAGGGAAACCAAAAATTTGAAAAAACGGAAAAATGAATTTTTTTTCTGCTTTTTTTGGAAATTTGAGGGTCATTAGTACGGCCCGGTTTCGAAACAAGAATTCAAATTTCGGGACAGAAATGGCATTTTTTTTTTTTTTTTCTATTTTGACTGGGAAATTTTGAAAAATTTCGTGGGATTTCCCTTTACTGATTTGTTGGCAAAAATTAACCCCTTCCCGTTTAAATTGGCCCATTTGGGAAATTACAGAGGAAAATTTGCGGAGTGAAATTGGAAAAATTTTGAATTGGTCATGGGTTCCTTTGGGAAATTTTTCAGCCAAAAATGTTGCCTTTTTTTTAAACATTGAATTCTTCGTCCAAAATTTACGTTTTTTTTAATATTAAAATGGTTGGGTTTTTGTGGTCCCAATTGCCCAATTGAATGTATTTTAAAAAAAATTATGGCACCCCACGTTGAATTCAGGGGCAGTTGAATACC